>MJUU01048187.1:3573-13777 GCA_002080025.1 Modiolus philippinarum | reverse complement strand
TTTTTTTTGTTTTTTATTTTTAATAATACGTAATATTGTCATTATTAATAGATTTACTGATGCATCAAGAATACTTAAAAAGAAACAATGTCTTCGGTTATCTCTTTAGATGTATGTTTGCAAATAGAACTCGGGTGTTATTTCGTGCATGTACTTTAATCAGATCAATAATTGGACTAAACTGATGTTAAAGTCTAGGATAGATATTAACAGTTTTGTTAAAGAACCCGTTAAACGTTTTAAATGCAGAACACTTTTACTCTATATTATTTCTCCATATAGTTAAATATGCGAAGGAAAACCGATTACGTATGTATGGATGAGCGGTAACATTATTTATTTTTAATACAACATCGATATTCCAAACCATTAAACAATGTATATACAGCGAATATATACAGTCAACAAAGGAGAAATTAAATCCTTATGAAATACTACTTAGTACACACAGATACAAATCTTCGTTTTGTTTTTTCAATCCAAATGTCAATCAGTCCACGTTATGATGCCACTATCTTCTGCCTTTGATGAGGCATGAACATAATAAACACATCTTTTTAAAGAGGGCCAACCAAATACTATTGTTACCATTGGTGCTGTGGTTTCCGACTTCTGATTGGATTAATGCCATCTAACGTTTGTTGCATTGTCTCCGTCAGTTTTTGAGCATTTTTGGGTTAATGGTCTTCCAAACGTTTATATTTTATCTGCACTGAAGAGACATAAGTTGTCGAAATGCGCATATGCAGGATTTAAATTTACAGTAACTTCGGTATTTAGTTATTTGTTAACTATGTTATCGGTTATCTTGGGTGAAGTACAAACATAAAAATCATAAACTTTAAAGAGGATCATCCAAGGACTATTGTGACCAAGTTTGGTTCCAATTGACTCAGTGGTTTCAGAAAAGATCTTTGAATGCATTTCTGGTAGGGTCCCTTTGTTAAACAATGTTTCCAACGGGTGACCATCGTGGTTGATTTATGAACACAAAACTCACCCAATTTATAAAAAAAGGATCGATCCGATGACTTTAGTGACTAAGCGTAGTTTTAATCAGCTAAGTGATTCATATGTTTTCCACTTTGGACCATCTTTTATGAGACAAAAACATGAAATTTTCAGACACTAAATGACTGGGACCACCTAAGAACTATTGTGACTAAGTATGGTTCGATTTGGCTCAGTAGTTTCAGAGGGGAAGATCTTTGAATGCGTTTCCCATAGAGTCCCTATTATTTAATTATGTTCTTGGACTAGGTTTGAACATTGAATTCACAAACATAAAAGGGGACCATCAAAGAACACCTTTGATTGAGTTCGGTTCTAACTTTCTTAGTTGTTTCAGAGACGATCTTTTAATGCAATTTCAATAGGGTACATATCGCTATACTTTGTTCCCCAATGACGACCATTTTTAATGAGGTACAAACATAAAATCTCAAACTTTGAAAACTTCCACACCAGGACTATTGATTCCATTCACTGCTTTAAGAGGAGAAAATCTTTGAATTTATTCCCATAGGGTCCCTATGTTTAACTATGTTCCTCACTAGCGACCATCTTGGATGAGGTACGAACATAAGATTCATAAACTTTAAAGGTGACCACCCAATGACTTTTGATACTAAGTTTAGCTACAATTGGATCAGTGGTGTTTCAGAAGAATAATTTTGAATACATTTCCAATAGGATCCCTGTCTTAAACCTGTAGGCCATCTTGGATGAGATACGAACATAAAAATCACAAACTATATGAGACCACTCATGGACAATTGTGGCCAAGTTTGGTTCCAATTGGCTAAGTGGTTTCGGGGGAGATCTTTGAATGAAACGTAAAGGACGAACGACTAAGTAATGGCGTAACCAGGTGAGCTAAAAACATAAAAAGACAAACATGTTTTCTTCTTTTTTTAATTGTATAAATTAATAACATAAATGAATGTTATCGGTCTAAATCCAATGATTGGAACCAATGACTCTTCTCCGTTTTCTGAGAAGCAAGTACACACAACAAGTCATGCAATTGTTTTGGCCTTTATAATAATGTCATGAACATCTGGCCTGTATTCACTATGTATCATGTATTGTATCCACCATTAACCTATTATATTCACATTCTAAACACATTGTTATACAGTTAACTGTATGATGTTTGTTTGTAATCCCAATGATCAAACACAGTGAAAACAAATCCTGTACCAGTGACGAACTACAGGTTAAATTATCCTAACATTATAGTACAGTTCAAAGAGAGATTGTTTTCTACTCTGACATCAAATCATTCAGAGAGTTTATTAAGGAAACAACTGTGACGACAAACTAATCTCATCTTTGGATTGGACATTTTCCAATGTAAGACGCGCCCCAATTTTCTATGGACTGTCGATCACTGTCTTACACGGAATGCAGTCCCTATGCCTCACACCATTGAGGAATCGTGTAAACAGGACAGAAATTAGAGATCATGTCATTATATTAAGGCTAAGAAGATATATTATTATAAAAATAGCTACAAAAGGTTACAAGTAACAATTATTGTATATTACAATATCTTGTACAAAATTCCATTTTGAAATATTTTCCCGTGTACTGTTCGTGTACGTTTTATTATTGTAATGAACCAGGAAAGTTATACTTTTAATTCTTTGTGATACTGTGAACCCCTTTTGACGAAAACAATACAAGATTTTTCAACTACTGCATTATTTTTAACGTAATATGTACACACTTACACAAAACAGATGCCAAAATGAAATTTTCAGCTGTAGCTACTCTAGAAACACAATGTTATATCAGAATTGATGCACGACAATCCTAGGATTCTTTAAGTGTATAATTTGTCTCTCTTATCATTAGGACTGACTAATATCAAGCCTACATTAAAATTGTTAAAGTTTCCTCAGTACCAACGGGATATCTGTGCTCAAAACGCCCACATATTGAGTGTGCCTTCATTTTTCTATTCTGTGCCGTGATCATGTTATATCGTTTCCTTGTTTTTCAGATGTTGCAATAGTCCTTGGATTATTCTTGTTCTGACTGACTGTCTGGTTCTCATTCACTTAATTAAAATTGAATAAATCTTATGATACAGAAACCTCTTTTAGCTTGATATGTTCTCACCTTTTTTCCAAGTTTTTTCCAAAGTTCCATTTTCCTCCTTCTTGGTGTTTTTAAGTTTATATTTTTTTCTTTATTTTCTTTAATCTGCATCGATTACATCATATTGTGATGAAGAAAAGAGTTCTTTTGCATCTATTACATCTTATAGTGATGTAGAATAGAGTTCAATTGTGGACAAAGGGAGGTCACTCTCATTACCCACAATTAAATCTCTAGGAGCCTCTGGTTGTCAGGAGAAAAATTGTTATTCATTTATACGTCATGGACAAATACCGCTTAAGAAAATACAGCAGATCAGTGTTTATTCTCTTGTTTTACAAAGAACACTGCAATCACATGTGAGTGGTGATAATACTAAACTGTGACACAAAATCACACCGAGAAACTTAAGTTGCTTCAATGTTTCATCTTGATTTATAATGCCATATTGTTGTGGACTTAATATAAAAAAAAATGGCATAATCCAAAAACACTCATACCATCTTCATTGGGATTCCAATCTGCGTAACTGTCACTTTTTGTCTATCTAATTCAGTTCAACTTTCACCACCCGACTATATACATGATATACTGTAATTGTACTTATTTTCACGGTGTACTTATTTTCACGAATTTCGCGCTCGGCACTTTTCCGCGAAAATAAATATCCGCGAATGTAATAATTTAACATTAAGGTGATAAGGGAAGCACCTACTTCCGTGAAATTAAATACACGCGAACTTGGATAGAAAGGAATATTCGCGAAAATAAGTACCCGCGAATATAAGTACAATTACAGTACTACAAGTAGCTGTAGATAAATGGATGAGTCATCTTTGTATGTTTAATTTTGGGTCTTTTATTTTTTCCAATTTTATGTTTTTCATTGATCTGATGGCAAACATTAAAATTTGAATCTGCAGTTAGTCTAAATTAGTCTTATTGTTTCGTTTCGCCGCGCTTCGCTGGGGGAAAGACGAAATTTCTTGCATTCATGAAAGATATGCCGATCTTCATCTGCTCTTATGTAGGAAGCTATTTTCTTGTATATAATTACGTATTATTGTTTAATATTCAATGTTATCAACAATTTAAGTCTTTTGAATGAAAAAGAAGTTTGACGTTTACTTCTGTAACACACGGCATATTGATTGTCTTTAAGTCCGATTTCTTTTCTCTATTCAAGTGAAAAAATATGCAAATGAAAAAATCAGATTTATATGAATGCGACCTCTACATAATTTGTTTAGACACCTAAGACCTTTGTTCAGGAGTGGTCTAAAAATGTCTACATTTATATTTCTTATACTTTTTGGGTGTTTATTGGAAATTGTAACAGTAAGTAGAGCTTTCAGTATTTTCCTGATGATACTTGCAAACTGAAAAAAAAATCCGCTGCATTGTCCGCATCCCTTGGATAATGATCTATTATTTTGCTAAAACGGACATTTCAGTCAGATAGACGTCTCCTGGCCCGAAAAACGATTTTCTTGGTAATACTTGTAAACCGAAAACAAAACCCGCTGCATTGTCCGCATCCCTTAGATATTGATCTTTTATTTTCCTAAGACGGACATTTCAGTTAGATAGAAGTCGTCTGGCACGAAAAACGATTTTTGTAAACTTACCATATCTAAATAAGAAAATTTTATTTAAAACTAAGGATTATCTCCCTCGTGCAAAGCTCTAACCTCGGCTGATTTTGGCTTTCTATTTAGGTCGTTTTGATTATTTGTTCTCATCAGCCTTTGTACTCATTTCGTCTTCCTGATTTCCAATGTTTTGATTTTATCTGCACTTGATGGGATATAAGTTGTCGACATGGCCATATTATTAAGCAGAAAGTAAATTTACAGTATCCTCGGTATCTTGTTATTTGATATTACCAATTTTGACTTAGATTGACGAACTGCCTGTAACGGATGCTGTTAACAGAACATGACGCGCTTATCATTTCTGGGTACCTAATGTCATTTTCGATTTTATGGCAGTTCAAACTGTATGCGCCTTGGGTTTGAATTTTGTGTTTTTGTTTTCGCGTTGTCTTTATTGTTCTGTGTTCTTGATTTAGTCATGTTTCTGGCCTTTGATTTTTATAATCATCACATCCTTTGTTCCTTCGGTATTCTTCTACCGTTGTTTCTCCACATGTTTGCTGTGGTATTTTATTAAAAGTGTTTAAACGCGTTCAACCCTTCTCATGTTTAGGTTTCGAACATGTTTAAAGGTTTGAAAATACTTTAAATTAGTGTGTTTATAGTTTGATCAAATATTTAATTTTATTTAGTGACACTTCTCATTAGTCTTGATTCAGTAAAAAAAAAACTTTACCGGTTACATACATATATAAAGCTTTCAGTACTCAAAACGGCAATTTTTAACCATAAGGATGCAAAAAGTGTTCGGAAAATATAATAATGAGAAAATTGTACGAGTATGTGATTAAATGAGATTTAAAGGGTGAACATAATCTTCTGTGATATTGAAATGCACAATATTGATCATCGATTGTCGCTACTTTTCCAATTTAAACTCAAACAAATATAACACCGCCCTTCAGGGGAATAGCAATGCACTTGAAATAGCTAACATGTACAGTGCTAAATACGTTTAGAAAAGAGTTTCAGTGGATGTTCAGAAATCTCTCATTAAATTAGACACGTTCAAATCCTAAAAACGTAGCCAAAATGAGTTCTATTCCCTGTTAGACCTGAACATGTAGGGATGTTTGTTTTGAACCACGTTTTTTTGTTATAATGTTTTAGAAGCACTGAACAATACAGCATTCTAAAACATTGTTAAGGTAAGAAGTTGTCGGAAATTTCTTGGTTGAAATATAGAAAAGTAGAAAATGTTTTGAAATTCAAGCTACGCATAAATTAGTCTATAAGACCAGTAATTTGAATTTTAAAGATACTTACAGAAATTTTCAAATCATCAACCCTTTGATAAACAGTGCATCCTTAAAGACACGCAGCCTATAATATTTATTTATTTATGTCTCCATCCCAGTTAATCTTTTATCTAAAAAAATCTACAGATTCTTGGCAGAAAAAGACATAAATTTTGTCATCATACAGAACTTTATTTTTCATAAATTTTGTACTACTATTATTATCTTTTTACGACTTAAACTGAAGGGTTTCTAAACAAATTATAGAAATTACAGTTTTTACAAATGAATTTCATCATAGATTATGGCTTGTTATACTATATTGGAAGGGATTATTGCAGATTTTAGGTGCAATTCAGATAATTTGGACAAATGTAGTGTTGGAATATAAACAAGATAAACACTTCTTATCTACACTCGGCAGGGCCCAGGAACCAAAGAAGTGCTTTAACTACTACATAATATTTAATATTGTCTATCTATAGGCCACTTCACCACCAGTAACACAGTATGATGGATGTTTAAGTCAAGCGGCTTGTGTCAAAGTATCTGTAAATAAATGTGGATTTATGAATACATGTCCTAAAGGTAACTAACATTCTACACTTTTCCCATAAATTTCTTAACGTATGGTAGATGTATAGAATAATGGAAGTTTTTGTTTCCAATACGAACAATATTGGCGACAATAATGGACGAGTTCATTTGTTTGCGAGTTTGATATTACAGACAATATTTGAAGCATCAGAAACAAAACTTCTTTTCTCTAATGATATTTCAAGTTTAAACCAGTTTTGACCCGTTAGATAAATTTTCTTTATTCAACGTATGTTGAATAAAGCCCCGTGCTATTTCCCGCCAAATATATTTGGAAAACAATTCTCAGTGTTTATCATCTATCATTAGAGAAAAAGATTACACCACTTTATCCCGTTGATTACCATATTTTATCCACTCTCGATAGTTAAATTTAAAATTTTTAAATGCTCGGCAAGCCTCGCAATTAAAATTTTAAAATTTAACTATCTCTAGTGGATAAAATATGGTAATGAACGGGATCTTGTGGTGTAATCTATATTTATCATTTTTATCGTTATTTAACCAAAATACTTGATAATACAAATGTTTGAAAAAAGAATCAATTTTCAAGAAATCGGGAAATTGACTATTTGTAAGTAAACGAGTGTGTACGATCTTGACGAATTTTAAGGATTCAAAATTCTTTGTTTTCATTGATGTACTGATTGACAAAGTAGGCGCCTAAGATACTTTTTGCCAATATTTTTGTATTGTGGCTGTAGCAACTAATAAAAACATTCGCCTCACAAGACCAAAGAAAACTCATACAAGATACCGATGTACGGAAGCATGGAGGGGACATGTGAATTCTTTTTTCTATCTCGTGGCCACGACATACTAAGACGTGGCCACGAGTTAGCTATGTCGTGGCCACGACTTAGTATGTCGTGGTCACGAGATAGAAAAAAAAAATTCACATGTCCCCTCCATGCTTCCGTACCAATGCGTTCACTTACTAGTACTTTTATAAAAATTTCGTATAACCTTGTGGGAGGGGGGGGGGTTGGCAAGAGGGCTAACAGTGTTTCCATGACAGTTAGCATTAAATTTAAATCCATGATAACAGTCGCAAAACAGGTAACACCTTTGTTATGATTAACATAAAACATTGCTTTTCATTTACCTTTAAAAGCTAACACAAAGTACAATTAACAGAACAGAAATTTTATCATTTCACCAACTATACAAGGTTCAATACAGGTTAAGTTCATTTTCATCTGGATTTGCGAAGGCAAGAGAATTATTATGTAAACTGAATTACATGTATGATTGGTGTGTTATTAGAATCCGAATAACGCTTTCCAGGGTATATAGAGTTTGAATCGTCAATGTGGACGTACTAAAGTAGATTATCAATGTCTTAGCTTCTAGAACTTTTTGGCGATCACGAGTCTTAAAATGGTCGAGTTCGTCGATGGACATTTTAACGAAATGGGTGGACATTTTAGCGGAAAAACGTAGACGTTTTAGCGACAAAAATATGTACATGCTATCGAAATTTTGAAAGTCCATTTTAACGAAATTTGAAAAAATAGATAGACAATTTAGCGATATATATTGTCGATGCCTCCCCCATTCTCCGTTCTCTGTGCTTTGCATGGGGAGGTGGAAGAAAGATTTTGATCCGGATATTTTTTTGAATTATGATTCCCTAAATTGTCCATCAATATTTTACAGGTTACTTAATTTCAATTCGCTAAAATGTATACATTTCTCTCGTTAAAATGGCCTTCACGGTCAAAATCATTTTCGCTAAACTGTCTTTCGCCCGGTCGAGTTAAATCAGCAGTTAACCAACAGTCGATGTTGTCTCGTGTCATAATTTTTACCTCGCGTGTAAATTAAAAAGTAATTCGCGGAGATTTCAGTTGATCGTTGTTTAACATCAGGCTTTCCATTTATCATTTTACCCACAGTGTTAACGAGTCACAATGAATTATGTCTATTCTAATAGGACAATTACGGTACATTTTTGTAGCGATGGTGGACCTTTGGTTGGTCCTTACATTTGGCTTTTCCAGTAACTAAAATGTAACCATTACGTCAAAAATAAAAATCTTTAACCGCTGATTGTTGTACACTTGTATACCATGTTCTTTCTTGCATCAACAAGTCACATTTTGTTTTACTATTTCATTCATTGATGTACTACCTTTGACCATTTAAAGCTAGCTGTTACAAGGGGGGTATTCCAATGCTTCTCATTATTGTTGTCCTTAGTCTGCTAAAACTTATAACCGGAAAATAACCCAATACTTCACCATGTTCAGTGAACAACACACATTAGTAATATTCAGGAGCAATATAAGTTTTATGAAAATGTTTTGTTTAAAATCTAAAAATCGCAATAATATTTGTAATGTTTGTTTGTTATAGTTTAATATATTTTGTAGTTACGGCCCATGAAATCGTCGAATATAAAAAAATGTCAACTGCATTTAGGTTATTTCCCTCTTACTAAAAACTTCGGGAAATAACCTTAATACAGTTAACAATTTGTGATATTCACCTTTTTCAGAGGGCCATAACTTTATATTGTTAGTGATAGTAGGGGCTGGTGAAAGATGAGTGAAATTAACAAATTCCACTTAATTGATAATGAAGAAAATTGATAAAAAGGACAATTTCCTACTATAATAATTTATATTTATGTGTCGATATCTTATGTAATTATACTAATATTGTTTACTACATCATGAGATAATTGTTGCATTATAGAGGCCCGTCATGGGTTTCTTGATTACCTGATTATCAGGGCATTTTTTAAATGATTATTTGATTACGAGGGCATTTAATGATTATTTGATTATTAGCTTGCGTTTATATATACTTTTTGATTACTAAGCCAAACATTTATTGATTAACAAGGTAAAAATTAAATGATTATTTGATTACCAAGGCAAAAATTTAATGATTATTTGATTCCTAGGACCCCCCCCCCCATGATGAGCCTCATTATATTGATATCCCTCTCATCTTTTTCTATTTCAGGACAGGCTTGTTGTCCGTATAAAAGTACATCGGGAATATGTATGAAAAGATGTACTCCTATTGTTTCACCAGTAAATCCATATCCACTACCTGCACCGGCTCCTGTTGGTAAGAGGAAGTTATATCATTATTTAATAGAATGTCCGAAACATTAAAAATCAAAGCTCCGATGGAGTTGAATCTCGAAGCCTTGAAAATCTACACGTGGCAAAACTTCGTAGTCATCCAAAGAACTGTTGCATACGTCTGCATGTATTAAGTTATTCCGTAATACATGAAAGCAATCGGATTGTGTGATTTCTCTTATCGATTTCATTGCTATAAATATATGCAATATACTGTCACAGGTAAACAAATGTTATTTTCATCTTTGACAAATTACTGCGCGACAGGTTCGTTGATCCGAGACGCAATATAAACAAAATGAGTAATTTGATAAACATGTAATTGTTTTCAATTTAATATAACAACACCGTATTCAACTCAAGAAAATGAAGAAATACAACTTAAAAACACAATGTATACGATTTTGAAAAAAAAACTTGCACACTATATTTTATCGGAAGCACGAAGATCATCTTTCAGAGCTGTTAATAGCACAGTAGACATAGTCATTTTCTCTCTAAAAACACCACA
>MJUU01048186.1:12850-23119 GCA_002080025.1 Modiolus philippinarum | reverse complement strand
ATATCTTTTGAATGGTAAGTGATATGGCTTTCATAGTTTGCATGTGTATTCCTTGTGGAGAGACCTTTCAGTTGGTACCAGAATATTTGACCTCGCGACCTTGACCTTGGCATGTGACTGTCCGGTAAAATTTCACCAGAAAAATTATATTTTGTTTTATTTCATATATATAGAAATTAAATATTTTATGAAAGGATACTCATTTATGATGAAATGTTTCTTGATATCTATAGATTTTTTTTTGTAAAAAAGATTTTTAAATAATTCAGCATATTTTCTTCATTTATTCACTTTCGTTTTAAAGGTATTTATATATGTATTATATATATCAATGATGATGGATGTTACTAAAACATCTATTATTTCATTTCTTCTCTTCTGTTTATTCCTCCACTTTTGGGGAACCAGTATTGATGATGTCTGGGGTAATCAAAGTACTGATAACCTGATAACACTGATAGACAGAACACAATGAGTTGACTATAAATGTTCCGGGGGATAAATATTGTTTTCTTAATAATGCTTGGATAATGATTGGAGGGGTTTATTTGGGTGAATTCTGTATTTGCATCCAGTTGCAATCATCATTTGATGTGATTAAACTTTTCAGTTGATACCAGAATTTATTCCTACAAATTATTTTGTCAGAAGAACATTCATTGTTCAAAGTTGCTAAATGTTTCTTCTTTACTTCTACTTGGGGGCATAAGTGTTTCCCAAACACATTTTGATTTTTGTAATATTGCAGCTAAATTGCATCAATTTTTTGGGGGGATTTTAGACGTCATTCTTTGGGTACTCCCTGTACAGACATAAAAGTCGCAAAACTCCGGTAAATGGAGGTAATAATAAAATTACCGAACATAGTGGTAAAACTCCGGTAAATGGAGGTTATAACAAAATTACCGAACACAGTGGTAAAACTCCGGTAAATGGAGGTAATAAAAAAAATTACCGAACATAGTGGTAAAACTCCGGTAAATGGAGGTAATAAAAAAAAATACCGAACATAGTGGTAAAACTCCGGAAAATGGAGGTAATAAAAAAATTACCGAACATAGTGGTAAAACTCCGGTAAATGGAGGTAATAACAAAATTACCGAACACAGTGGTAAAAACTCCGGTAAATGGAGGTAATAAAAAAATTACCGAACACAGTGGTAAAACTCCGGTAAATGGAGGTAATAACAAAATTACCGAACACAGTGGTAAAACTACAGTAAATGGAGGTAATAACAAAATTACCGAACACAGTGGTAAAACGCCGGTAAATGGAGGTAATAACAAAATTACCGAACATAGTGGTAAAACTCCGGTAAATGGAGGTAATAACAAAATTACCGAACACAGTGGTAAAACTCCGGTAAATGGAGGTAATAACAAAATTACCGAACACAGTGGTAAAACTACAGTAAATGGAGGTAATAACAAAATTACCGAACACAGTGGTAAAACTCCGGTAAATGGAGGTAATAACAAAATTACCCGAACACAGTGGTAAAACTCCGGTAAATAGAGGTAATAACGAAATTACCGGACATAGTGGTAAAACTCCGGTAAATGGAGGTAAAAACAAAATTACCGAACACAGTGGTAAAACTCCGGTAAATAAAGGTAATAACAAAATTACCGAACATAGTGGTAAAACTCCGGTAAATAGAGGTAATAACAAAATTACCGAACACAGTGGTAAAACTCCGGTAAATAGAGGTAATAACAAAATTACCGAACACAGTGGTAAAACTACAGTAAATAGAGGTAATAACAAAATTACCGAACATAGTGGTAAAACTCCGGTAAATGGAGGTAATAACAAAATTACCGAACATAGTGGTCAAGAGTGGAAATTTATGAGAGGTTGGAAACCAACGGCAAAATATGTCGACCAAAATGGTCTTGACTTGGTACAGGCATTTCAAAAGAAATGATGGGTTAAACCAGTTTTGTACATAGCCGTACCTTCCCTTTAATTGCTTTAGTGTCCGGTATCAACTCCACTGAAAGGTCGTACTCAGTTAAAAAAATAATAGAAATGATCATCCCTGTATTAAGTAAGAAAGAAACTTGAATCAGAGTTCGGACCGAAAAGTTCATTTTTTTCCACAAGGGACTGGTATCTATTAAAGAATTGTCTATGCCCCGTCTACGATAGTAAGTTGGATAGAGTGTTCGGGTCTGTTGGTCCGTCCGTTTGTTCGTTCGTCCGTCCCAAGTTAGGTTTACCTTCAGGTTTTTTTTTGGTTTTCTGTGAAGGATGTATGCTATTATTATTTAACATTACATAAATATTCATTAGCGTGTAATTAAACAAAAATCATAATAAAAATGTATCCATGCTACCAATATCATGGAAAAAGCGTGAAAGTAAGAGGCTTACCCATAGGTTGAAGTTTTTTTTCTGTGAAGGATGTATGGTATTACCCTTAAACTTTATATAGATACACATTAGTGTCTAATTAAACAAAAATCATACTAAAATTTTCCCCAGCAACCAACATCATAGTTCACTGATCACGGATGAAAACGCTTGATAGTATAAGGTTTACCCACAGGTTGAAGTTTTTTTCTATAAAGGATGTATGCTATTATCATAAAAATTTACATAAATACAGATTAGCATCTGATTAAACAAAAATCATAATAAAAATGTATCGATGCTACCAACATCATGCTTCAATGATCATTGAAAAAGGGGGTAGTATGAGATTTACCCTCAGGTTGAATATTTTCCTCTGCATGTGAAGGATGTACGTATGCTATTATCATTACACTTTATACAGATACACATTAGGATGTAAATAAATAAAAGATTTTATAAAAATTTACCCGTACAACCAACTTCGTGCTTCACTAGTCATGGAAAAAGAGGGGTAGTTTTAGGTTCACCAATAGGTTTAAGTTTCTTTTCTGTGAAGGATGTATGCTAATATCAAAAATATTACTATAGATAAAAATGAAATCCTGGCAAATCATAAATCGTTTATGGAATCGTTAAAGATTTCTACATTCGAAATGCTTTGTTTTTTTTTATAGTTTAACAAAATCGATTTCCAGAATTTTTTTTTCTTGGAATAACCCCTCCCCCTTTTTCAAAGGCTTGATCCGCTGGTGTTATGAAATGTCAAACGAATGATGAACTGGGTAACTACAGCAGGAATGAAAGGGAACGCCACAATTTGTATCGAAAACAAAATTATCGGAAAAAGAGGTCAAAAGTAAAAAAACAAAAAAACATAAAACATACCTCGATAAGAAGGAATGTCATTCTGCGGTCGATTTATTAGAAAGATACATGAATAAATGTAGCTCTGAAAACAGGTAAAGAAGAATGTAATTTTTTTCAAAATCTATGGTTGAACATTAGAATTTGAAGTTAATAAGCCATGGTTTTGGCTCCGCCTTTTTTCATGCATTTGTGATACATGTATGTCATGTGACGTCAATTTTATGGTTTAACTTGCAATGTATTATGTTCAACCATAGTTTTTCACAACGCTCAAATTAAGCATGAATAATCCATAATTATCCATTTATACGTAAATTTGTCCTATTATGTTACAATATCAAATATTTACAGTGATGGAAAAGACATAATCACAAACAACCTGTCTGTAAATTGTGCATAGTAACGTTTGGATATTTAGCTTGTTCGGGTATATAAATCACAGAGGAATGATGCACTAAGTACAACAACCACATTTCAAAAAATAAATAAATAAATTGGTTGATATTGCACTTTTAAATTGTAAATAGTTGGTGTTTGGTGTGTTCACAGCCTTCACATAAAAATTTACCTGACAAAGATAAAATAATATTATAGCTCGAAAATTACCGTTGGGCGGACCCAATTCCTTTATGAAATCATAGTGAACGGTTTATTCTTGAAGAATAAATATGAAATAATTGATTTTACATCTGTATATTTTGTTCATCCATAAGATGTAACTGTTGCTAAGGTTTAACAAAAAACCATTGTGTTCAGCTTGGCGGGTAATGTATTTTAAACCACTGTCGAGGCACTGCAACGCAGTAGAAATCTATGGGAATATAACGAATTTTTGTATGTTTATTTATTCTTGACGGTTGTCGAGTGTTTTATAATTCAATTTAATACATGGAAAGAAAATCTGACCAAACAGTAATTAAGGTCATTTCTTAAAAATGGGCCTCTCATTGTAAGTTGTATTCAATGACGTGGATAGAGGTAAATACAGATTACACCACAAGATCCCGTTCATTACAATATTTTATCCACTAGAGCTAGTTAAATTTTAAAATTTTAATTTGGAGGCTTGCCGAGCATTTAAACATTTTTAAATTTAACTATCGAGAGTGGATAAAATATGGTAATAAACGGGATAAAGTGGTGTAATCTTTTCCTGTAATGATCAATGATAAACATCGAGAATTGTATTCCGAATAGATTTGGCAGGAAATAGCACGGGGCTTTATTCAACATACGTTGAATAACGAAAATTTATCTTACGGGTCAAAACCGGTTTAAACTTGACATATCGTTAGAAAAAACCAATTTCACCACTAAAAATAGAGTGAAGTTGCTTACAGAATTGATTATTTTTTTTTCTGAAGCACTGCGTGGAAGGGCAGAAACGAAATTTTGCACACGTATTCATCAATTCTTTATAAATCATTATACTAATTTTGGAGAAAATCCAGAGATGTATAATTTGTTCATCTCCATAATGATAGACAACCACAAATATCCACTTTAACCGAGAATTACGCCCTTATTACATACTTCATAATCAAACTGCGAAAGTTTACATTATTTGTAAACTGTTGTGAAAAATATGATGTAAATAAAGTAAAATTTTATAATTAGAAAAAAATTTTTTTGAAAGTTACTACGGAAAACAATATAAGTAGACTTTTCTTTTTCGTTTAATGTAGAGCTCCATTTCTTTTGTTTAATACAAATCACTTATCGATCTGCTAAATGGGCTTACAAAGAAAATATAGTACACTTAATATATTTACATGTATTCTTAAAACTATTAACGCTAAAATTATTATTCAATCATACTAAACTATTACGGACTTTTTCAGGAAATGTAACTCTGTCAGTCAGATGCGAACTGGTTAACGTGAATTGAACTGGTACCTGTGTATTATTTAACGAGTAAACGATAGTGATTGTCATGGTATATTATTTCATTTATATATTTTGAAAACATTTATTATACAATGATAATTGGGAATACATGTAACAAAAATAAGCGAATGCTTCAAACAAGGACTTGTATACGTCCTTGCTTCAAAATACAATTTATCATAGTCGTTGACTACACAACACACAAATTTATTACACACGTGATGCATACATCACCATCAGGTCATTTCTTATGTAATTTAGCCACAGGTATCACAGGTGAAAATTGTTTATTGCCACAATCAACATCAGGGATGGCTGTCAAAGGGGGTCATTAAATGATTGAACCATAAACAGTCTGCTCTATTCAAACTTGATTTTTTTTTAGATTTTTTATTTATTTATTTTTTGGTAATGCAAACAATCGAATAAATTGTACAAGTATTTAAAAATATTGACAAACAAGATAATATGAATCACAATTAATGTTGTTGGGTCATCACAATCTAGCTGTCGCCATATTGCCTGTTGTCTGGTGTAGAATCAGTGAAAATGACGATTTTGACGAGATTAGATCTTTATCTTATTGTGTTATCAATGTTCTTTTGATTCAGAATACAATGAATATGCAGTCAGTGTCAATGATGGGACCATAATATAATTAGAAAAAAGGTTATTCTATTTCGATTTAGATTTTGCCATAACTTATAGAAGAATTGAAAAAATTCCAACATTCCAACTTATGTGTACCAGCCTATGATTAAACTAGGGTCCATACAAACACCCAAGAATACCCAAGAACACCCAAGAATACCCAAGAACACCCAAAAATACCCCCAAAACACGTATCTTTCTTTAAAAAACAATAAAATTAGATAGAAAAGGATGAAAATATTCAAAATAGACAAAATAAATGTATTAAACAAAAGAAAACGACAAAAATTACAAAAGATCATCACAGAGCACAATGACGGGATATACAGGTATTTTTCCAAGAATACCTAAGAATACAATCAAATACACCAAAACATGGAAACTCCTCTAGAAATATAATACTAAAGAAATTTGAAAATGTTGAAAATATTTCCAATATAGAAGAACAAATGAAATAAACAAAAGAAAATGACAAAATCACGAAAGAGAATTGCGAGATATACCAGTATTTTTTTCAGATTAAGCTGTTCTGTAATCATGGTAATATAGTAAAAAGAATTAAATTATACTACATATATGTAAACATGATATAGATTACACCACAAGATCCCGTTTATTACCATATTTTATCCACAAAAGATACTTAAATTTTAAAATTTTAAAATTGCAAAGCTTGTTTAGCTTTTTAGAATTTTTAGAGTTAGCTATCGAGAGTGGATTAAATATTGTAATAATCTTGATAAAATGGTGTAATCTTTTTCTTTAATGATAAATAATAAACTCCAAGAAATACTTTCCGAATAGATTTCGCGGGAGAAAGCACGAGGCTTTATTCAACATATGTCGAATATGAAAATTTATCTGATCGGTCAGAACCAGTTTCAACTTCACAAAATATCAGCAAATTACCATAGTTTTCAACTTATAAAGACAATGGTATATGACATATGACATAACCTATGTAATACATAAATACTAAACAGTTTTTTTAGAAGATCTTGAATTCAGTACTGGACGTTCGGACTGTCCTGTGTGTGTGTGTGTTTTTTTTTAATATAACGTTTAGTACTTAGACAGATCTTCTAGTATCTACGATGTATTTTTGCACTAACAAAATCAAGGCACAGTTTTGTTCATGTGTTAAAACTGGATTTCCGAAAAGAATATGATTTATATTTGGTTGGATATCAAGTTCAGAAAATCCATTCAACAAGGATACTTTTTCTGCAAGAAAGAAAGTAGTGTTCTACATATTCAATAATTTGATTTCCACAGTCATAATAACAGGAATCTATGAGAGATCGCCTTTTAGGCCACTGCACCTTCTTCTCAATCTAGTATGCATTATACTAGCAAACCTAGAGCCAATATTGAGATATGTGGGAAATTTTTCAGATTCTCTGTAAATATTTTTGAGTCAAAGACTCTCGGACGATGTGTTCTAAACGGTTCCATAATTTTATAGACGAAGGTATATATGAATTTTGAAAAGATACAAAGTCTACAAAAAGGGACGGATAAATTGTTCGCATTCCGTAAATTATAATTACTTCGTTCATTAACAGTATTGGGAAGTAAGTCATTGAGATAACCAGGTGTATTGTTATTCACAATACTATAACCCGGAAATATAAAATAAATATGGTATTCCAAATTATATACTTTATTTTGCGGTATCTGGACGCTTCCAGACACAAGATCGAAACTTTCTAAAAATACAAAATAACAATAATATATAGATAATGGAAACAGTTGTTATGCAAACAGATTAGTGTCCAAAGGTAATAAACAGCTCTTTCCGGCCTCAAGCGCGACAAACATATTTTGAACAATAGGAATAATTTAGAGATTAATTTAAAACGAAAGATAAAAGGAAAGAATAAATAGATTAACTCACTTGTCACACACTAGCACTTAATTATGTAAATTAAATGTCTAAAACTTATTGTATGAAATGTCCAGAGAGAATATTAAACGTAATACTAGTAATTTGATTGAAAGTCCAAACGTTCAAATATTTCCGGGTTATATTATAGCCGGAATTTGCTCGGTTATAATACTGTAAACAGGAACAGTTTTCTTTGTTGTCTCCGAGAAGACGACAAAGAAAGTACTGTAATAAATATAAAATACATAAATGTACCTATATTTTAGAATATATATTATTTCAATTCTATCAATGTTAATCCGGAATATTTCATGCACGTCCCGTCATTGTGTTTTATGTCATCATCTTTGCCGTTTTCCTTAGCCTGGGATCCTGGCCCAAGCTGGCTACCGCGCAAGGGCCAGGTGGATAAGAAATTATTCAGGGCAAAATAGCCCTGAATCTACTGCGCATGTCAACACAGAATGTAAACAAACAGAAAAAAAATATGGCGACAACCAACTCCATGAACTCGGCTGTGATCGATTATTTCAGATTTGTATAGATTTTGACGCCCTCCCACAAATTTTCTCATGGGAATTGTATTTCTTATTACACGTTAACTGTGTGTTCCGTGTTAAGTGATCGGAATTAAATATTTTGGATGGATTATGTATACATATCGGCATGCAGGTGACTCGCGCCGTTTGTCAATTTTAACAAGGATATGATCCTAGGTCTTACAATCAGAACGCTGTTAAAAACATTTTCGTGTTTTTGATAAGTAAAGTATGACTTATCTCAATCCATAAAATAATTAATGTTAATCATTAATTTCTTATTATTGTTATTTTGTTTTGAAAATGACGCTATCCCACAATTCCGTTGTGAAAACTATTTTTAAGAGCCAATCAGGGGCCAAATGCAGCTGTGATCCACCTGGCCCTAGTGCGGCGACAGCAAACGGTCCAGGATCCCAGGCTACCGTTTTCCTTTGTTAATTTTATTTTTTCTAATGTAATTCATTATTTTTACAAATAATGTTATTATATTTTATTGTATTTTTAAATATCTATTGATATTGTTGGCGTTCTTGGGTATTTTCGGGTGTTCTTGGTTATTCTTGGGTGTCCTTGGGTGTTTGTATGGACCGATTAAACTGTGGCCTTCAATTGAAAAGGAAATGAATGGATATTGAGTAAATGCATATGAAAATACAAACAAAATGTAAAAGTTCAATATATAACATTAATAGTTGACAAGCTGATTCTGATTTGAGATATTCTGTACATTCACTTTCTGTTGTGAATTGAGAGATACAGAGATAAATACTTGTGAAGATGCATCAAAAGACATATGCACATGGATGAAAGTTTTTAAGGACAATGGTGGATTTTTGTCAACATTTGTTGGAAATATTTGTCAATATTTGTTGGAAATGGTTGTCAATATTTTTTTGTCATGTCTTTTGATTTCGATTTTTGTGGTCTTCGCTGGTATTCTACTGCCGTTGTTTTGTATCATGTGCATTCCCTTACCTTACCTTGCCATACTTGCACAAATGCATAAGAATTGATAGTTGCTTCAAATGTTTGCAGAAAGGAGGTTTAATATACAATATTTGCCCTCTGAATTTGAATGTACCTACTATATTGGTATTTTACGTTCTCACCACGTTATACTGTAACATTTTGACAACATTCTGTGTTCCCTGAATGTTGTCTCGCAGCGTTCCTGGAACCAAACATGGAGTCCACACTTTTACATCCACAGAACGTTATCAAACAACGTTCTCACAGAATATTTTTGTGTTTTGTGGGATAAGGCTCTTTTATATGGAGGGGTATTTCCGCCACCAGAGAAATTATATGCTGTGAATTTTATCTTCTCTTTTTATAGTTTTCACTTTCCTCATCCATAATTCTGCATTTTCTATATTTTATATTACAGATTCTAGGATATTAATTTATCATATTTTATATTCTTTCTTTAAATGTTCCTATTTCATCCCGACTTCTGCAGTTTTTATATTTTATATTATTGTTTCTTAAACTCAATTTGTTATATTTTATGTTCTTTCTTTAAATGTTCCCATTTCTATGCTTTGTTCGTTAAGTTCTAAATTCTTCTTTCGCGACATTATATCTACCGTGTTAATTTCGAAAAATTTCATGTTTTATAATTTGAAAGAGAAATTTTCGAAGTAAGTATTCATTGTGCATCATTCTTTAACTTTTATATTTTATCTTTTAACTTTTGTCTTTGTATTTTTGTTTTTATGTGCTTAAAATAAACGTGGCGGAAAAAACGCGTATGATTGAATTATGACAACAGATGGCGCTAGTGTTGCTGTGACATCTGTTCATCCACCAGCAGATTCGTCCACGACCGGGACGTTATAGGGTCATCATATATTTTAGACAATTTTTAATATGATGCAACAAAATGCAATTTTTAAGACGGTGAGACAAAAAAGCCTTTCCATCTAAGTGGGTGAAATAAAAAAGCCTTTCCATTTAAGTGAGAATGAAGCCGGGAAAACTTGAAGGGTTCATGATTGGAAGCGGTAATAGACTTCACTGAATACTGCTTAACCCCAACAACGGTTGTGACACGGGAAACACTGAAAAAAATCACC
>MJUU01048186.1:0-10272 GCA_002080025.1 Modiolus philippinarum | reverse complement strand
TTTTTTTCAGTGTTTCCCGTGTCACAACCGTTGTTGGGGTTAAGCAGTATTCAGTGAAGTCTATTACCGCTTCCAATCATGAACCCTTCAAGTTTTCCCGGCTTCATTCTCACTTAAATGGAAAGGCTTTTTTATTTCACCCACTTAGATGGAAAGGCTTTTTTGTCTCACCGTCTTAAAAATTGCATTTTGTTGCATCATATTAAAAATTGTCTAAAATATATGATGACCCTATAACGTCCCGGTCGTGGACGAATCTGCTGGTGGATGAACAGATGTCACAGCAACACTAGCGCCATCTGTTGTCATAATTCAATCATACGCGTTTTTTCCGCCACGTTTATTTTAAGCACATAAAAACAAAAATACAAAGACAAAAGTTAAAAGATAAAATATAAAAGTTAAAGAATGATGCACAATGAATACTTACTTCGAAAATTTCTCTTTCAAATTATAAAACATGAAATTTTTCGAAATTAACACGGTAGATATAATGTCGCGAAAGAAGAATTTAGAACTTAACGAACAAAGCATAGAAATGGGAACATTTAAAGAAAGAACATAAAATATAACAAATTGAGTTTAAGAAACAATAATATAAAATATAAAAACTGCAGAAGTCGGGATGAAATAGGAACATTTAAAGAAAGAATATAAAATATGATAAATTAATATCCTAGAATCTATAATATAAAATATAGAAAATGCAGAATTATGGATAAGGAAAGTGAAAACAATAAAAAGAGAAGATAAAATTTACAGCATATAATTTCTCTGGTGGCGGAAATACCCCTCCATACTTTTACCCCCAGAAAAGAATATATTATCTCTAATTCATAAAGACATGAATTCAAAATCTTAATTATCACGAGGATATTATCTGCGCAAAAACCACAAAAATTCAAATGATATAGTATTACCTGAGATAAGGCTTTATTATCTCATTCTTGTGGCTTTGGCGTGCCATACAGTCGAACAATGCAGTTATCTTTCTTTGCCAGGTTTTCACAGTTGTTTATTTTACAGGTAGTACAAAGAAAAACATTGAGTGACATCGTCAAATTATCAGGAAATAAGATCCCTTACTGAGTAAGCCATTATTTTCATACGCTTTGTTTAAAACGTAGTTACATATTTTTTTTTCACATGATAGTTCTTTGTATCTAATCAAGTATATATCTAGTCACTTATCTAGTAGATGTAATTTAGATGTAATTTAGGAATCATACTTGTTTTTATTTATTTTTATCAACGCACTGATTATGATCATTATTATTATAATCACAGTGTTATTAATTTATTAATATTAATATTATTAATTTAATCTCTCTCTTAATTTCATTATTTGTTTTGCATAAATATATTTTTAGAAACATCTATGGTACACAGTAAGTGCCGTAATTTATAAACTGTAAATGATTCACGAAAACTCGAGTTTATCATTGATCACCGGGTTTCAGTTTTTATCGTGTAGTTTTTTACCACGGGTGAGAGATAAGACAGCGACAGTAGAATATCGAATCTGTCCACAAAGCACACAATAACGTAAATTGTAAGAATAAACAGATATTATTAGTAAATAGTAAAATGAAATATAAAATTACATAAAATGACAGGATGTACTGGCTCTCCGTGTACATGGTGTATTAATTCCATTCGTTCAGGATAATCACTGTACATTTTTATCATGTTTATGGATGAGACATTTAGTTGCATAACACTGTAATAATATCTGGCTTTTCCAGTTATTTAAAACCATCCATTAAGTCAAACACAAAACAGTAAACAGTCGGACAAGGTGTCCTCTTTTTATGCTATTGCTGTTTTACATTTATCAATTTTTACACCTCCAGTATTTCTCAACTTGTTTAAAACACGTCTTACGGTGAAAATTACCATTGTTCGTTGGGTTTTAATTTTGTTGATTTCATGGTTCGCTTAAATCACGAAATTAAGTTCCAAATGTGTGTTCCTCCTAAGTTTAAATGCACAGAATTCGAAACCACGAATTTTAGTACTCACGAAATAGCGATATTTACAAAAACTGACGTCCACGTATAAAAGTACTTCAACGGTGTTAGCAGTGATTAGAATTGCTGATAATATTTGCAAATACTTGCTTGATTTTTATAAATTATATAATTACACTCGTAAGTTTCGAAGCAATAAATACATGTAAAAATGTACGTTCTGTACACATATAGAAGTTAACACACAAAAATGATATTTAGACATTATTGGTATCTCTTCCTCAGGTCACATGACTGTTTTAGGAAAGACACTAATCATTTATATCATTTGGTGTTGATCAAGTTGTGCACCTTGTATTTAAATTTTTCATTTGTAATGTTAGAGGTTCTCTGGGCCCAAATTAGCCCTTCTGTGGTGCAGGCGACACAAATAACTGACACCCATCAGTTTTAAGCTCACCTGGCTATGTCAGGGTGAGCTTTCGCCATCACTTGGCTTCCGGCGTCCGTCGTCCGTCCGTCGTCTCCGTCCGTCCGGCGTAAACTTTTCATTCAAAGATCTTCTCCTCTGAAACCACTGGGCCAATTAAAACCAAACTTGGTCACAATAGTACTTGGGTGGTCCCATTTAAAAATTGAACTCGGCATGTCTATACCTANGTATGAACATTTAGTAATCTTCTCTGATATGACCATTATAAACATTAAGTACATATAAATATATATATCTATATATGTAATATGCAACTGTATATCTGCATTTGTATTTGTAATGCCTATGAGCAAATTTGCTTAAAGCTAATAAAGAATATACCTAATCCAAGATGGCCGCCAGCGGGGAACATAGTTTTAACATTGGACCCTATGGAAAAGAGATTCAAAGATCTTCTTCTCAGAAAATACCAGTCCAATTATAACCAAACGTAGTCACAATGGTCCTTAGATGGTCCCTTCCAAAAAAGGTCTCCGGCAGGTCCGTACATGTACCTCATCCAAGATGGCCGCCAGCGGGGAACATAGTTTTAACATTGGACCATATAGAAAACATTCAAAGATCTTCTTCCCAGAAACTACCAGTCAAATTAGAACCAAACTAAGTCACAATGGTCCTTATATAGTCTCTTTCAAAAAAGGTATCGACAGGTTTGTACCTAATCCAAGATGGCCGCCAGCAGGGTACAAAGTTTTAACCTTGGACCCTATGGGAAAGACATTCAAAGACCTTCTCCTCAAAAACCATCAGTCCAATTATAACCAAACTTTGTCACAATGGTCCTTAGATAGTCCTTTCCAAAAGTTGTATCCTGCAGGTCCGTACCTCATCAAAGATGGCAGCCAGTTGGGAACATAGTTTTAACGTTGGACCCTATTGGAAAATACATTTAAAGATCTTCTTCTCAGAAACTCCTATTCCAATTTAAACTAAACTAAGCCACAATGGTCCTTAGATGGTCCCTTCTAACAAAGGTATCCGACAGGTCCGTACCGCATCCAAGATGACCGCAAGCGGGAACATAGTTTTAACATTGGACCCTATCGAAAAGACATTAATAGATCTTCTCAGAAACTAACAGTCCAATTATAACCAAATTTAGTCACAATGGTCCTTAGATGGTCCCTTCCAAAAAAGGTATCCGGCAGGTTGGTACCTTATCCAAGATGGCCGACATTGGGAACATAGTTTTAACATTGGACCCTATGGAAAATACATTCAAAGATCTTCTTCTCAGAAACTCCAAGTCCAATTAAAACTAAACTAAGCCACAATGGTCCTTAGATGGTCCCTTCTAAAAAAGGTATCCGACAGGTCCGTACCTCATCCAAGATTACCGCAAACGGGGAACATAGTTTTAACATTGGACCCTATCGAAAAGACATTCAAAGATCTTCTCAGAAACTACCAGTCCAATTAAAACTAAACTAAGCCACAATAGTCCTTAGATGGTCCCATCCAAAAAGGTATATGGCAGGTCCGTACCTCATCCAAGATGGCCGCCAGCGGGAACATAGTTTAACATTGAACCCTATGGAAAAGACATTCAAAGATCTTCTTCTCAGAAACTACCAGTCCAATTAGAACCAAACTAAGCCACAATGGTCCTTAGGTGGTCCCATCCAAAAAATGTATCTGGCAGGTCTGTACCTCATCCAAGATAGCCACTATCTGGAACATAGTTTTTACATTGGCCCTATTGGTTTTAAGGGGAACCTCTTTTCAAATTTTTGAATTTTTATTTGAATTGTGGTCTGAATGTTTTAACTTCAGCAATATGTATTAACTTGATTATAAGGGGAACCCCTACCCAAATTTTTTTTTGAATGGTGTTCTGTTGTGGGTTGTAATGGATGGTGGATCTTTCGGTTGCCATGGAAACCAAACTGTAATTTTAGAAAAAAAAGTATTCTGCTAAATTTTATGTTTTGTTTTTCCTATTGGAAATGCCTTTTATGGCCATGGTCAACCATGGTCTAGGTGAGCGATACAGGCTCTCGAGAGCCTCTTGTTTTCTGTCTGTCATCTGTCCGTCGTAACACGGTATGTTGGTCACAAAACTTTCGTGCACCATAACTATGAAATCTTTTCTGCGATTGGAATGAAACTAAATTCACGGGATTGTTCGCCCGCCATTATGTCTATTTCATATCCCTTATCATGCTAATATTAAAGCCCTTGGGTATTATATAAATGCATAATAATTGCGATTATTGCATGTCTATTGTGTATTGTTAATGAATAGGGAACCAAACTTTCAGGAAACCAGACCTGCAGGGAATCTGACACACAGGGAAATAGATTTTCAGGAAACCAGACTTTCAGGGAACCAGACCCACAGGGAACCAAACATACTGGGAACCAGATATACACGGAACTAGACAAACAGAGAACCAGAATTTCAGGGAACCAGACACACAGGGAACCTTTACTGTTAGAGATAAAGATAGATGTTTATCAGTCAGTTCATCAGATATTTTTTTTACATGAATAGTTCAGACGAATCATCTCGTGTCTTTATTTTTTTTTCAGGAATTTACAAAGTAGATCTGTCTTAATTTTGTTACTGCAATGGAAATGGACAATTTGGATAAGCCCCATAAATGTGAAGTGTGCGGTAAAGGGTTTAAAAAGACTGGCAAACTAAAGACACACATGAGAATACACACGGGTGATGAACCTTATAAATGTGAAGTGTGCATGAAAGGATTTAAACAAAATGGTAGCCTTACTTCACACATGAGAACTCATACTGGTGATAAACCTTATAAATGTGATATATGTAGTAAAGGATTTAGTGTGAGTTCTAACCTAAAGGTACACATGAGAACACATACTGGTGAAAAACCCTATAAATGTGATGTTTGTTGTAAAGAATTTACTATGAATGGTACCTTAAACAAACACATGAGAATACATAGTGGTGATAAACCTTATAAATGTGATATATGTGGTAATAGATTTAATCAGAATGGATCCTTAAAAAAACACATGAGTATACACAATGATGATAAACCTTATAAATGTGGAGTGTGCATGAAAGGATTTAGACAGAATGGGAACTTAAGGTTACACATGAGAACACACACTGGTGATAAACCATATAAATGTGATATATGTAGTAAAGGATTTATACATAGTTCTTATCTAAAGACACACATGAGAATACATACTGGTGATAAACCTTATGAATGTGATATATGTAATAGAGTTTTTAATCACACCGAAAGTTTAAAAAGACACATCAAAAAGCATAATTGTGATACACCGTATAATTATGAACTATTAAGTGATGGTTTTAGTACTAATGGAAACTTAGAAACACATGAGGATATGTACGTGGTAGAAAGCAACGTGTTTACTTAAAAAACATGCAAGAATACACTTTCGAGAACAACACTTTTTAATGTTATGATTATTAAATGTATAAAAATAATCTATGTACATTGTAGTAGAGTGTTTAATAAAAAAATCTTAAGAACACGCACTGGTGATCACTGGTGAAAAAAAATCACAAAAGTACATTGATATAATTATGTAGATATATGTATAACATGTATAGGACCAGTTTTAACCCGTAAGATAAATTTTCATATTCAACGTACAATGTATGTTGTATAAAGCCCCGTGATATTTCCCGCCAAATCTTTTCGGAATACAATTCTCAGTGTTTATCATTTATCATAAGAGAAAAAGATAACACCACTTTACCCCGATTATTACCATATTTTATCCACTCTCGATTGTTAAATTTTAAAAAATTAAAATGCTCGACAAGCCTCGCAAGTAAAATATTAAAAAATAACTATCTCTAGTGGGTAAAATATGGTAATGAACGGGATCTTTTGGGGTAATCTATATGTCAGCCATGGTCTAGGTGAACCTCTTATTTATTAGTCCCCCTGCCCAACAGAGTTGGAAGGGGAAAAAGCGTTTCGCCTGTTCGTCCGGCCGTCCATTTAAAGTTAAAGACTATATATCTTTTGAACTACAAGTCAAAGATGCATTAGCTTTTGCCCAAAGATGTGTCTTTGAAAGTTTGTGAAGTCAGTATACAAATATCGGTTACCTTGACCTACATTTCATTCATGAGTGACTCTGGTTAAAGTTTCTTGTTACAACCCAAATCTTAGATACATGTACATACTAAGATCTACAGCAGGTAGAGTATAATAATAGTTTGTTAAAGGATGCATCTTGGATAGTCACGAGGTTTTGATTAAAGCTTGGTGATTTTTATCTACATTTCATGCATGAGCGATTCGTTAGTTCAGATCTGAGACACTAGAGCGGGCAGAGGAATAATATTTTGTCAGTGGATGTTTCTTAGATAATCACTAGGTTCTTGATAAAAATTTGGTCAATTTGTTCAAATATTCATTCATGAGTGATTCAGTTTGAATTTTGTCTTTGGTTTACAGTACCAATTCGCATCTTCAGGGACATCTGAAAAACAAATTGAGGGGAGGGCATTAGCTGTCGTGTCTGACAGCTTCCTTCTCTTGTTTATAAATATACTCAACAACAAAAGAAACGCACCATAAAGGTGTATTCCTATGTACGTTATAATTCAACAGCAATTATTTCTCAGAATACTTGTACTAGACATGCCAGACGTAACAATTGGAAATTGTAACACATTGTTTCTCTTATCACGGAGACAAAATTCTGAAAAAAAGCAAAACATTTTTCATTTTTCTAAAAAAAAATCCACCAACACTTTTTCAACAAAAATGCAAAAAATATTGAAATAACAAAATACCGAAGTTACTGTTAATTTTGATTTTGCATAAGAAAAGGTGGCTGCGGAACCGTAGCTTTATAGGTCCTTTTTTCTGATTTGGCGGACCATAGAGCTACGGATTTTCCCCTATATAAAACTTGCGATTTTGCAACACGAATTTTGTCGCACGTTTTTGGGAGTTTTCTGACAACCGGACGCCAAGCGGGGGGGCAGTCTCAATTATGTATTTTGTTTATTTAAATGTTTATCCGCATCCTTCCATATTTATTTACCAAGAAATATTCATTCTCTACTCATTATCATAACAAGCATCATCGTTGGGGTCAAACCGCCATCTGTCATCTTGCTGACATCCATCTCATTGGGAACTAGACTAAATGCAAATCGTACCCGGAAAGGATACCCTTATAAGTGAATATTTTGTCAATCTCTGATTCGAATGGCAACATTTTTCACTTTTGCAAAGCTGTTTGAATGCAAATAATTAATTCATCTGCATTTAAGAAATATTCCTAATGAAATTTGAAATATCCGTTCCGGACATGATCTTGTTTTTTTTTTGCCGCCTCTCGAAATGTCAAGTGACTGCTATGTTCAAAATGGCCACTTGAGTAGGCAGGATTACGTTTATATTTTGACAATTTCCTTTATAAATAGAAAATAATGACTCACCTTGCATAATTAAATGTTGTAAGTATTAGAAAAACATTGAAGGAAACGAAATGAACACACTTCGATACGCGTACTTGGCGTCCGGTTGTCAAATTACTCCCAGAAATGTGCGACACAATTTGTGTCGCAAAAGTCGTAAGTTTTATGTAGGGGGAAATCCGTAGCTCTATGGTTCGCAACTATCAAAAAAACCATACGAGCTACGGTTCCGCAGCTAATGAAAAGGATGAATATTGAAGCATTTGTGCTCCTGTCTGTAAGATGCGGTTAAAAAAAAATACTGTTTTATAACTTTTGACAACTTCCAAACAAGCTTATTTTGAAAATTCTTTGACTTTGGTTTTCTTACACATTCAATAAAAACCGTTGCTGTGATTTGTTTTTTTAAACAGTAAATTTCCATTAGATGAAAGGTAAAATTTTAATGTAAGACAAGTCTGAATACCATTTTGATAATCAACAGTAAATTTTGGTATGCTGTATATATATATATACACAAAAATTTTCAATGAGCAGGAGACAATTATTATACCACCCCGAGTGTTTCGGTATGATTTATTGGATATGCAGGCATCGGCGTCTTTAATCAGATGGTTATCAGTGAATAGCATTGGTACTAGAGCCGCCACACGCCTACAGTTACACATCAATAATCAGGTTGCTTCCGTGAATAACTTTGGATATAGTCTCGTCATACTCTTGTCATTAGGTGGTTTTGAGTAACAACTTTGGATCTATCGCCGTCATACATTCTGTCATTACATATCTGCAGACAGGTGGTTTTCAGTGGATGTTCTAGTGCCGTCATACGTCTGTCATTACATGTCTGTAAACAGGCAGTTTTCAGTGGATAACCTTGGTTCTAGTGCCAGCATACTTCAAACATTACACATCTATTAACAGGTGGTTTTCGGTGGATAACTTTGGTTCTAGTGCCGTCATATTTCTGTCATTACACATCTGTAAGAAAGCCGATTCTACTTGGAGCCTTACAGTATCTTAATTTTGAAAATTTTGTTGAAAACTAAGGAGTATCTCCCTCATGCAAAGCTCTATCCTTAGCTGATTTTGGCTCTATATTTAGATCATATTGCTTATTTGTTCTCTATCAGTTTTTAAACATCTTTGCGTATATGGTCTTCCAAACGTTGAAAATTTATCTGCACTGATGAGACATAAGTTGTCGAAATGCGCATCTGAAGAAACTAAATTTTCAGTAATTTCGGTATTTTGTTATTTGTTACCACTGGGTCGATGCCTCTGCAGGTAAGCTGCTAGTCCCCGAGTGTATTCACCAGCCCAGTAGTCAGTTCTTCGGGCTGACCAGAAAGCCGATTCTGTTTGTAACCTTACAATATCTAAATTTTGAAAATTTTGTTGAAAACTAAGGAGCATCTCCCTCATGCAAAGCTCTGTCCTTAGCTGATTTTGGCTCTACATTTAGATCATATTGGTTATTTGTATTCTATCAATTTTTAAACATCTTTTAGTTGTTTATGGTCCAAACGTTTAGAATATATCTGCACTGATGAGACATAAGTTGTCAAAATGCGCATATGCAAAATCTAAATTCACAGTAACTTCGATATTTAGTTATCTATAAACAGGTGGTTTTCAGTGGATAACTCTGGTTCAAGTGCCGTTATACTTTATACCATTACAGATCTGGAAACAAGTGGTTTTCAATAATCCATTTGTTACTCTGAAATTTGTGACTTTGTTGACCATGTTCGTTCACAAAACATAAAATTATGGTAAGGATATCAAAACAATTGTTTGATTTAAGAGAGTTAAAACTTCAAAAAAGCATAAAATTTATATTGGCAACAAATGTTTAAAAATAACACAAATATGCGTTTTCCATGATTATATGTTAGTGGTGAGGAAAACAGAATAAGTATACTGCACTAATCACAATATTGATCGGGTAAAATTCTCAGACAGTCAAGGGATGCAAATTACAAAGGCCCAGTAGCCCAAGACCGCTAAAATTTGACATGGGCTACACAATTTTTAAAACGAGCGGCCAAGGTTGCTACTGCAATTTTGGTTGACAATAAAAACCAGGCTAGTAAAATTATTGGCTGGGTTTTCTGATTTCTATTTACCAGTGGCCCAGCTGGCCACTTTGCCAAAGTTGTGAATATTCATCCCTGCCTACCATGCCTACTAGCCCTACAACCAGGACTTATAAAATCAATCTTGGGCTTGTAATCATCTGATTAGGGCTAGGTAATTGAATGAGAGCAGGTAATTCATTTACAATGGGCCCTACTTGCTCATAAATCACAAGTTTTTTTTTCAGTCTACCTGTACCATAAGTTTTATTTCCACAAGCATTTACAAAACGGTGTTTTCGAACAGTAGGCTCAATAGTCCAGATAAGTTTGCAT
>MJUU01048185.1:15514-31919 GCA_002080025.1 Modiolus philippinarum | reverse complement strand
ATAGTCCTGATATTACTGACTAGACGTAAAACACTAATTAATCAAATTAAAAGTATCCTGACTGTATCTGCTTCATGTTGTATAATAACTTGTAAAGTTAAAGGGTTTTCAACTTTCATAGAAATAAGAAACTTTGCACAACCAAACTGCATTTGATGTTTTTCAGTGGCTGGAATGTTGATAATGTTGCTAATAGTGTACATATATTATGGATTTCCTTTGTTTGGGTTCTAGTGCTGCTGATGAGGAATAAATTTCCGAAATGGCCATACAGCTCATTAAATTTATTGCAGTTGGAGTTAACATATGCGTTATGGTCTCATGTTCATTTACTCCATATCCTTTCGTAAAAAAAATATAATGTCAAAGATTTTTACCTGTATCATATACATTATTTTTAAACACAATGTCAAAGATGTTTTACCTGTAAACAATATATTATTTTTTAACTACTACTTCATTCATTACGACCCACTCGTAGATGACAGATTTGTCGAAATATATCGGTCGACCTTTTTATTGTTTCTATTCTTTTATTTTGCCATGTTTTTTTGTGCTTTAGGTCATATTTTAGATTATAAATTCATCCCTTTTAACAGCTCACATACTCATGTATCTTGTTATTTTCTTATTCTAAATACTGCCTTTTTCTGGATCTAAGTATCATCATTGACTAAAATAAAAACTAAAGTTTATGATAAAAGGGATGATTTTGATTTTACTAATACTAATTTCCCCTTTCTTGACGGCGACGTTCCCCTAGCTCCATCCTACGGGGTCTATATATCTCAACTTGTACGATTCGCTCGCATTTGTTCTACATTTGATGATTTTAATGAGCGTAACCTTACTCTCACATCCAAACTTTTACAACAAGGTTTCAGATTTCATAAATTATCATATACTTTTAAGAAGTTTTACAGAAGATATGAACATTTGATATCTAGATATGACGTGACTCGCAAACAGCTAATTACAAAGGGCATTTCTCATCCTCGATTTTATGGAAATGTTGTTAAAAATGTCAAAAACTGATAAATAATCCAGAAAAACTGGGACGTAATTAACATTCTTTACGTAGTAGTGGATATCGACGAGATATTCTGAACAAATCGGTTAAATTGGCTTTGGATTCCGGTGACCTGAAGACTTTACATATATACTGGCCTCTCACTGATACTGCCGATGTCTACTGAAATACATGAAGACTCTTTACCAAACCCTTTGGGGAGTTTTGAGTTTGATTTTTCTTCCGTAGTGCGACAGTGTCTTACCAGCAGACTAGATTCCTTGAGCTAGCCGGCAGTTTAGCGGCGAGCACTCTTTGACCCTTCTTTCAAAATTACGTTTTGTCTTATGCTTTTTCTGTTCCAAGATAGTGGTCATTGAGTTAGTAGTCTACCTGTATTGGGTTTTATTCGCGTGTTTATGATACTATAGGGAAACGGGATAGAGAAAGGGGAGGTTTGGGTACCCATAAACCGGTTTAACCCTACCACTGGCTTTTGCTAGTGCCGGTACCAAGTCCGGCTATCCCGAGTTCCTATCGTTATTTATGTTTGTCTCTTATTTTCATTATCGTGTTTCTGGTGCAGTTTGCTTGTAAATTGTGGTTTGTGATTGTAGTTCCTGGCCATTGTAGGTGTTTCCTGTTATCCTGTTTTTTGTAATGTTTGGTTTGAAAAAAAAAAAAAACAACAACTCAAATTCAATAGTAATTCATTATTTCTTCTACATGTATGTAATGGTACGTCTTCCCGTGCTTTAAATGATAGATTTATAACTCTCCGCGATTTTAATTATAGGATATAAAACCAGATGTTTACATTTTTGATTAAAACCTATAACTTACATTCAGTGCTCAAAGGTTTTTCCTCAAGTGAAATTTGCGTGAGCATTTTATGTTAAAACGAATTCTGTTTAAAAACTTTCACAGAATTTATTTCCGCCGTGCGCGGTCCCGGCTTATGAATAGGCCCGCAGCATCCTCTGAGCTTTGAGTATGAGTCCTTCTAACAGAGGACCCCGAGGGAACCTCGGGATATAGAAATAGGACCTAGTATCTCCGGCTTGCGGGGTGTGACCACTCCTAAACGGGGTCTGACCCCGAGGGTCCCGGGATATAGAAATAGGACCCATTCCGTGGTTGTGCGGGATTAATAAATACACAACCCATCTTTCGGATGGGATGTAAACTCAGGTCCACGTGTTGGAAGAAATGCCACGCTTCCTGCACGTTAAAGAACCCTTGTAGCAAGCTTTTTTGAGTGGTCCGTAGGTGATCGGCTACAAGGCTAAATTCTCCGCCCTTTTCGATTTCATCCTACTTTTCCAGTGGCAGTCAGAATTTCCCGTCCCATGGCCCTTTCCATTCCCTAAAGTGATTATTTATTAACAAACTTGTTCTCGTCTTTATATAGCTGAAATATTGCTGAGTAGACGTTAAATAATCAATCAATCAGAATTTATTTCTTGGTCGTTTTCAAAAACAATTACATTAATGAAAAAAGCTTGACATGCAGTCTCTTATAGTAATTTCGAAATAATTTTATTATGTGTAGTTTTCAAACTGTCTTGATTTAAACATAGATTTTTTGGGTCAAAGTTTACTATATATAACATAAATATTTTAATTCATATCTTAATTGTATCAATTAAGTAACAATTATTACTAAAATTATTTCAAAATTATTGCTACAAACTACATGGCAAGCTATTTTTATCCATGTAATTTTTATGAAATAAATTCTGTTGTTTTTTTTTTTTTTAAATAATGGCAGTTTTAACAAGAATTGGCTTCATTAACGATATTCTAAAACATTGACGAAAAGCTTTGTAGATCTAATATTTCACGAAAGGATGTGGAGTAAATGAACATGACACCATAACACACATGTTTACTCCAACTGCATTTTTTTTAAATGAGCTGTATGGCCATTTCGCAAATTAATTCCTCATCAGCAGCACTAGAACCTAAACATAGGAAATCAACAATTTCAAAAAATGTTTAAAATGCATAAAACCAAACGAAAACCGAATGCTCGGTAAAATTAATTAGAGCGAAGGACAAAACTACGATGGAGGGAGTTGAACCTTAGGTTTTGAATTTACAAAATTTAGAAAGAAAAGTTATAAACAAGGAATACACATGACATATAATCTCATGTAAAAGGACACCATATCTAAGAAAAATAAAGAGCATACATCTCAAACACAAAGAACTGTTTCACCAACTCCACACTGCATTAAAAGACAAACTCCTGTATTAAATATTTTACGAAGGGATATGTAGTAAATGAACATGAGATCATAAGACATATGTTCACTCCAACTGCAATTGTTTTAATTAGCTGTATGGCCATTTCGGAAATTAATTCCTCATCAGCAACATCCACAATTTCAAATAAAATTAAAAATGCATAAAACCTAACGAAATCTGAATCCTCAGTAAAATCAATTAGAGCTAAGGACAAAACTACGATGGAGGGAGTAAAACCTTAGGTTTTGAATTTACAAAATTTAGAAAAAAGATATAAACAAGGTGTAAATCTTAATTTTTGCGACAGGTAAAATTACTTTCAGTTGGTAATATTCTAATGTAGAATTATTTTAGAAATGTTAGTCAATAAGTCGTGTAATAAATCGATGAAAACATAAGGGATTTACAGCATAAAACAGTGTGGTTTAAAAATATTGATTAAAATTTAATTCTTAATATTTCAGGTGTCTGTTTCTAATCTTTCATGATCCCGAAATGCCAAAAATGTATTTATTTTTCGATGAGTATGATTAGATTCAGTGGATAGTAATCTAAAATTGATTTAATAAATCTAGACAAATTTGATTTTTAACAAGCATGTATTTTATTCAACAAAATAATTACATTTAACCAGGAGCAGTAGTAAGTTCGTCTCGTTTTATTTTATAAATTAAACAAGTTTGTAATATAAATCTTTATACACAGCTGTTGGTTGAATTAATATAATGATAATTTTTATATCCCCCCGCAAACAAAGTCCGACCATGTACCTTGTCAGTGCATGTTCACCTAAGTGTTTGCTTGGATTTTGATGAACTTTTACACAGTAATAGTACACCATTTGAAGATGTGCATGAAGTAGAATTGCTAGCTGACATTTTGAAGGGGAGATAATTCGTCTTTGAACATTTTCTTGAAAAGGGGCGGGGGTATGGGGAAGAAGCTTGTCGGCGCATGTTCTCCCGAACGGCCCTTAGATTTTGACGAAATGTTACACAGTTGTAGAACACCACCTGAAGATGGGCATGATTGTATTAGGTTGCTGCCCGAAATTTTGAAAGGGAGATAATTCGTCTTTAAATATTTTCTGGAAAAAGAGTGGGGATGAACCTTGTCAGCGCATGTTCTTCTAAACGGCTGCTTGGATTCTGATGAAATGTTATACAGTTGTAGTACACCAGCTGAAGATGTGCATAAAATTATATAGTTGCTGCCCAAAATTTTGAAGGGGAGATATTTCATCTTTAAATATTTTCTTGAAAAAATGGGAAGAAACTGGTCAGCGCATGTCGTCTTAAATGGGAATTTGGATTTTGATGAAATGTCACACAGTTGAAGTACACCACCTGAATATGTGCATCAAGTTATTTGGTTGCTGTCATAGATTTTGAGGGGGATATAATTCGTTTTTGAGTATTTTCTGGAAAAAGGGTGATGTACATCATTTTGACCATACTTGTGTTGTGTCCACAATTGTACTGAGTTAACAACTGTATTGTATCCACACAAATTTACATATTGATTCAGGTTTCAATTAGCGGGGAGTATTCATCATCGTATCGCTCACGTGGCTCCAGGCAGACCAAGCATACAATGCTTTCATTTTTAAAGGAGATGACGTTGTACATGTTCTTCCTGTGCTGAATATTTTTCTGTTCCTTATACATGAAATTGAAAATTGCTAAGTTTAAGATTTTGCGGAGAACAGCTCTAAACAAGTGTTCCTATAAGGTCCAATATCACAATACGCACCACATTGGTAGCAGTCTTGAATCAGGTATGGACCTTCGAGACAATCCAACAAATGTCTATTGTCATAAATAACATTCTACTAGAAAGTGTTCCTATTTTCCACTGCGAAACCATGTTTCCCGTAGTCAGCTATCTTGCAAAGGATTATTTTAATCAGACCCGTGCAAGGTCAATTTTGATCAATTTGGATTCCATTTGGATAAGCGATATTAAAGCACATCTCTGAATGTGTTCTCCTATAGGGTTAAATGTTAAATATGTTGCCGGCTTGTGGCAGTCTTGGATAAAGTGCAAACCTAAAAACACCTCTTTTACAGAAGGTATCAAACGAATATTGTCACCAGGTTTGTTTCAAATTGTCCAAGTTGTTTCAAAGCAGAACATATTTGAAACTGTTTTCAAAGGATCTAATGTTAAACTATGTTCCGTGCTGGTGGCCAACTTTATTAACATGGTAATCTGCAAAACAGTTTTTTTTTAAGAGAACAAACCAAAAACTTTTGTGGCCTAGTTTGGTTAAGATTGCATTAGTGGATTCAGAAGACAGTTCATGACAGACGACAGATGCATTGTGATGGCAAAACCACACCGTGCAAAAAGCCAGGCTAGCTGAAAAAGAATCTATTTAAATTGTTCAAGAAATTGAGTAAAAGAACAAATAAATGACTTATCAATGATAATTAAGATATCTACAAGTAATACCTTTATGAAAGTAATAACATTGTAACATTTAAATCCGCATCTGAACATTAGTCATAAGACTTCGATTTTAATAAAGTATGATTACCGTTCCCAACTTAAAAAGATGGCCGTCGGCGGGGAATATAGTTGAACATTGTACCCTATGTGAAAGCACATTAATTTTAGATATCTTCTGAAGCTATTCCGTATGGACCAAATTGGCAACAATAGTCCTTGGGTGGTTCCCTACAAAATGATGGTTTTCAGGCTCACACTTTATCCAAGATGACCACCAGCAGTAAACGTATTTTAACGTTGGTCCCAATGGGGAAATACATTAGAGATATTTTCTAAAACTACTGAGTGAATATGAACAAAATTTGACCATAATATTCCCTAAGTGTCCTTTTACAAAACTGTTTTTCAGAGTTTGCATCTTATCAAAGATGGCCACCAGCAGGGAAGTTATGAGCCGTTGGGAAAACCCTTTTTCCTCTTAAAGTACTGAGCCAATTGGAACCAAACCTGGGTATAATAGTCCTTGGGTGATCGACTATAAATTGTTTTCCTGGTTAAGGCTCTATTAGATGGCCGCCAGTTGGGAACATACCGGTAATATGATATTAGACCCCATTGAAGCATTTATAAGGGTCTGCTCTAAAATCGCTTGGCAAAGTGGAACCACAATTTAACTTAAACCCCTTTAACATAGACTGTTTACTTTATATGGCTTAATATTCGCGGTACCATAATTTCACTGTTTTCGATTCTTGATATATTCGCAGTTATTCAGTTTGTTTATAAAACTTTTTTAAATTAAAGTGAAACATTTGCGGGTATAAATCTCGCGCTTATCATGTTTATATGAAACAGTCTGAAAATTAATACCCAGCAACATGTATGTTAGCCAAAGTCAAGTTGAACGATACGCGATATAGGTTCTTGAGAGCTTCTTGTTTGATTTTGGAATTTCGAACGTTTCTAGTATATGCTAGCATTTCGATACTTTAATTCCTCTGCCAGTTACAAGAGAGAAAACAAAGACAACTATGGCGTCACTTTTCTAATGCCGTTTCAGTTACATGAAAGCCAAACATACAACTTTAGATTTTCACTCTTTCTATAATTCTATCAGCTCACTGCGAGTAAGACGGACGTGCCTTCGACCAAGCTATTCTAATGTATTTGTCTTAAAGACGCACTACTCTGCTTATTTTGGTGATTGGGTAAATCCGTTATATGTATTGAGACAAATACAAGTACATTTTTGTCGCTTTTAAATCCAAGGTGTATTTATTGCATCATTTGAAATATACTCAGTCGATACTCCCTTTCCAGTGGCAATGATCTTGAATCCCCTAACTGATCGTATTCATATATGGCATCTTATATGTAGCCTGTTGTTTTCATCTGAGAGTTCAAGTGAAAACTCTATCAGCGTATAACACGTATCAAACTTGACTGTCGACACGCTGCACTTCCTTGTATATTATATGACATCCGGCACTAGATTTCGTGTTTAGCTGCTCTATCTTAAGAACTGCTGAGTGCATCCCGAATGGGTGGATAAGGGACCTCAATTCCTATGGGTGGCAGGCAGGTGGTCAGCACGATTAACCTGACCGGGTATCATTGTGACAAATTATGATGAGAAAATCGCTCAAGCCATTATATAGGTATATGTATCTACTTTATTATTTTTATTTCTGCTCTATCCATTTTGTCCTTCCGCCTTTTTATCTCTCTTCTTTTACTTAAATTTTGATTGATATATATTCATGTGTTCTCGTCCTTATACAGCTGAAATATTGCGCACAGGACAAAAAACTCGTTACTTACCAATCAATTATTCATATGAGAGAAATATTTCCAAGTTAACAATAACTCGAGCAATCTATTTCTCAAAGCAGTTCAGCAGCAATATTCCCACATCTTCGTCATATGGCGTGTACATTTCACAACTCATTCGCTATTGCCGTGCCTGTAGTTTGTACAGTGATGTTGTCAACAGAGCGAAATTACTGTCTCAAAAACTTATAAACCAAGGGTATGATCAGTCACTGTTGCAATTGTCACTTCAGAAGTTTAACGGTCGTCACCACGATTTGAGAGACCATTACAATGTTTCTATTTCACAATAAAGCACAGATATCTTTGGATAGACCCAGAGTTTGTTATCGGACTGACTAACACCGACTGTGACAAAACCGGACTTTTCAGTCGGACTGGCAGTTTGAAGGATACCACACGTGGAGCAGATCAAGCTTACCCTTCCGGAACACCTGATGATACTCCCAGTTTTCAGTGGGAGTTCACACTGTCAGTTGCTTTAGATTTTGTGTGTTGTCTCGTATACCACATTTGTAATCTTTTAGTTTTGTGATGCCTATTTGTCCTTGTTATTGCTCGACCACTTAATACACTCACATAAGCTTTTCAAGCATTTACCTTGGTGCTGTTTGAGGGTTAGAGAAGTAACACGTACCATGGATTTTAATTGGTTTTCTCTAAGGGTTAGAAAATGACAATTACCAATCAGTAATCAAACAGATTTTCAATACTCTAGCTGGCTGTGTGACGGGTGCCATGCGTGGAGCAGATCATGCTTACCCTTCCGGAGCACCTGATGATACCTCAGTTTTTATAGGGTTCACATTGCTAGTGCTTCAGTTTTGTGGCGTTCTTAATAATTTTTGTTTATTTGTTTTGTCTTTGTCATACTGTCTCAATTCGTGTTGGCTGTGAATTGTCGTGATTTTGAATTTATGATTTTCGAATTCTCCCTTTTCTCTTTCTTGCTTCGGTGTTCGTTTGCCGATGTTTTGAGAACTTATTCATTACTTGTTCTGATAAAGCCTAAATTTTATGTTTAAAAAAATTGTTCCACGAGTCAAGAAAAAAAATCTGAAATTGTTTCAGAATCAAATAAATTCTAATGTGAAAACCTCTCTTTAGAGCTTTTACTACTATACTCGTCAGGTAGATGGTCCTTAAAATTTCCAACCCGAGAGACGTACTCAATTCACGCTGAAAATATCTCGGAATTAGGCGACGGAAGATCAATTTTTAAGCTCAGGAAAAAAGCTAAAGGCGACCACCCAGTAACCATTGTAACAATTAATCTGATTCTTGATAACAAACTACATGTATCTATATCATATCAACATTTACCCGTTTACTTTTATTTGTATACAGCTTTGTGGTTTAATATTACATTAAAACCCATCTGCGACAATGTAAATGCGTTATAGTCGATGTTAATATTGTTATCAATATAAGGGTTAATGATTTCTAGAATAGTCGTTAATAAAACAATCAAGATTTCAATCATTTAACCTGTCCGTACACGGGCGTGAAATAAGATAAGTTGTAAAATTCGTCTCACAATTAGACATTTGTATTACTGAGCGGTCCAGTAGGACCTTGAGGAAGGGATTTTGGCCTCCCGGCATAAAACGTACGTTTATCTGTAGTATAGGTATATAGGAATATGGAAAAGAAGCCATTAAAGCATATTTATATGTAAATTGTACCATTCTGCATATGTAATAACCGGACGAGTATCTGATCGATATCCGTGTTCGGGGTAGATTACTGATATTTGCCCTGTTTTGATGACGTCATTAATAAACGTTAACAAAATATGGCTGAAGCCGGAGCTCGTTCTTGGTTTAGAAGTGTTTCTGAAAATGAAACGTCAACATTTTAAGAGTCCACGAAAAATGGAAACTCCAAAGGCAAAACAAATTATGATGTTGAAACTTCAGACAGTAGGTGAACTTCGTACTTGAAGTAAAGATATAGTATTGACACTGCAGGTTTTTTTTTATCTTTTTAACTGTCAAAACAAAATAAAAATGCAGATTTTCGAAACTCAACTCAATCCGATCAATTCAAGCCTTTCTCAACAGATACATGTAATGGCAGTGACAAAGTGCCGAACGTATTGCAACAGTTGAAAATTGCATGTTATTGTGTTTTCTGAAGCACTTCTAGATCTAACCTCGTTGTACCAAAGTCGTAAAATGTATGATGATAAAATTATCGATTTCGATCAGATTATTTCGTATGTTCACCAGCGGATCCAGCTTCAAAGGGATTGTCCACCTTACACAAGATAGAAAACTTAAAATACAGAAAAACATGTAAAGACTCATGCAGCAAGTTAGAGAAAAAAAAACAAAAACAACAGGCCCGGAATCGGTTTTCAGGGGCTTTGGCTACAGAGCTGCCGGGCTCGTCCCCAGGTGGTGGATAGGGGAATGCCATGTCTTTGCGGGGTAGTCAGATCATAATACGGAAGGCCTGAACGCGAACCATTGTAGCTAAACTTAGTGGAGAAACGCAACGCTCCATGCAGTATAAAGACCCCTTCTATATTTCTCTTAAGAGAGCAGACGCATTGGGTGTCGTGTAGATGGCTTAATTTCCTGCCCCTACCCATTTCTCCCTTTTTCCAGTGGCAATCAAAAGTTGTTGCTTCGGTTGTCCCTTCCTCCTTTATTTCTTTCTTCTTTTACTTACAATTATTTTTTAATTGATTAACATGTTCTCGTCCTGACAGCTGAAATATTGCTCATTTGACGTTAAACTCTAACTAATCAATCAATCAATTGAAAAACAGGCTCGACAGCATCATCTTAGGACTTAGATTTTTGTAAATTCCACTCCTTTGTTTCTTCGGTATTCTACCGTCGTTGTTTTTAAAACAAAAAGCCTAACTGCCTGTCGCATTTCAAGAACCAAACAATATTTATTTAGCAACATGATAGTTGATACCGAAAAAAAAATTGTCAGTTGAAGCTTTACATATAGATCTAATTATCACAACATTAAACAAACTGTTTCACGCTGGTCTATGATAACGCACTGACAACGGTGCCAACGCGCTGACAACAATCTTTGCAACGCACGGACAACGGAAATATATAGTATTACATGCGTAGATCTGACGGTAGGTTTTATTTTTGGTGTTTTAAGATTTTATTGTAATCCATTATAATTTTCAAAATACCCACACGGAATGTGAAAATTATTGCGGAATCAGGATGTTACGTTAGTAAAGTGCAGAAAACTGGTGTTTACGAATAAAACTGTGCACAATTTGAACGGTCAAACAAAAAATAAGTGTCATTTATGGAATTTCCTAATTTTCTCTCAAAAATATATAAATTTATGAATGAATAAAGCAGCATAACGAAAGGTTATGTCCTTTTCTATGTTTTCCTAAGATTTAGATGACACGGATCTTCGTAAAATCGCGTATTAGCATTGAAAATAATGCAACGCATAAGACAACGATTCAGGTACAACGCAAAGACAACAGTCTGTCGTATTACTTAATGACACAATTAGCCTGTAAGCTGCCTGAATGAGCTGAAACTACTCTCCGACATCCGATATTTGATTTATTAAAAACAACTTGCATTTTTTTACGACTTTGACAGGTGGAAATAAAAAAAAAAACGAAAAAAAAAATGCAGAAAACTCGATGTCTAAATGCAGCTGTAATGCTAAATTAGGAGTCTGTAATAGGAACCACCTTTGAACGTATTTTCAAGATTCACGGAAAGATTGACGTACTTCTTCACTGTTTTTCGGACAGGTTACGTGTCACGCATTGATCCTTTCAAGTTCTCTAAATTCATTGTTTTTGAATTAAAAAAAATCAGTGAAAACTATCAGAGATATTTAAAACCAGAAACTCAATTACCAGTAAGTTAGGACAGGACGAGATTCCTTGCCCATTTAGCAAAGAAATGCTGACCAATACCTCCCAACAGCGATAAACTTTTGATATATTTGAAGCATCCATAACATGCCCTTTAATATCACAACTAGATTTAGAATCAAACCTATGCAAATTGAACTAAAAAAAAACATACAGCTCATTTGCCATATTTATGCTTCCCGCTTAATGGCTTGAACAAACAGTTTGTCTCATGTCATGCATGTATCCCATTTTCACACTAATTGTAGAACATATCAAACTTTGTAACTAATAAAAGCGGATTATACCCGTGTTGAGGTTATCGAAAAGCATTGCGTCATTTCTAGATCTGTTTGTCGTGATAGTTAGGCATTTGCTGGCCCATAGTTCTCTCACACATTTACATACGTCATGTTAGACAACTGGGCGCGGGATAGTTAGCTTAAGCTTTACCGTCCCAAGAAATAACACACATTTCCGCATGAGCGTTCCAAAGGTTTTCCGTTTTTGTCATAATATAACTATTTCGAAATACTTTAAAAGCACCATACAACGATTTCTGAATAATTTTTACATTCCGTGTGGGTATTGCTAACAAAAGAAATAAATACTTTACTGGCTAAATTCAGACAATAAAAATTTGTGGCTTCTCACCGCCATATTTTCCCGTTTTCTGTGCGTTGCAAATACCGTTGTCATTGCGTTGGCACCGTTGGCAGTGCGTAATCATGGACCAGCGTGTGTTTGTAAATAAAAGACGAATCTGTTTTAAATTACCCTTCCAAAGGATTAAAAATTTTTAAAAGAAAACACAAATATGAAGCATTCTTCCGATATGTATTGAGCCAACGAACAGAAATCTATAGAAAGTTAATCTTCTGCAGGGAGCAGAGAGTATGAAATCACAAGAAGTGCGAACAGCAAAACAGCAGACGATTGAAAATTTGGCTTTGACAACTTCCATGAGAATTGACAACCTTACTTTAGACTAGATGGTTCGATATAAAATACTCTGTTTAAATCCTTCAAAATTGAATGTACAGATGAAGGAAACCTTTAAGGATCTCCTACATACGTCAGAAGACCTTTTAACTCATTTCATGAAAAACAACTAAGAGGTAGGTCCTCGTCTTCATCCAACCAGAATAAATCGTTTCCTGATCCCGCTGTTTTCCAAGGGGAAGTAGTTCACCTTACTCCTCAAATTAACATCATCCAATGACATTTCCATGGTTTTAAGTCAATTGGATTGAAATATCGTTATCAATTCAAACCTGTGGAAACTCGTTAAAGAAATGTGATACATTAAACAAACGCAAAGAGCTACAATATATACAACACTTTTGTTGCTGTGGATGAACTTGCTACTGGTTGCTCAATCATTCTGGTTACAAATCATATTGTAAACACCGATTGCCACCCAATTCTACCCTAGCCCTGTCAACTTGAGTCTGATAATGTGTCCATCCAATCCATTCATATTGATGTACGATTAAAAGTCCATTATGGAGTAGTTCCTTGTTGAAGGATGAAGGCAATAAGTTTGGAGACATAGTTACCCAGGTTCAAATATTATTTATATACGTAACAGGACCGATGAAAGGGAGTTTTGGGTACCCATATACCGGTTTAACCTTGCCGCTGGCTTTTGCTAGTGTCGTTACCAATCTTCCTATCGTTGTTTACTTTTGTGTTTTTCCTGTTTAGTTCCCTGGCAGATTTTATCATGTTATTGTATTTTTAGCAATTGTAGATGTTATCTTTTATGACTTTTATTACAACCTTGTGATTTGGCTTATTCAAGTATCCCCTTGTCATTAAGCAAGGTTTTGCAATTATTAAATTGGAACATCATTAGAACATCATGAATATGTATACCGATGGACGGAGAGAGGGTAGCCGATGCGTCTTTATTCGTTGACAGTAAAGCAACCTTCCGACTACCATCTTCGAGTTCAATATTCACTTCTGAAGCAAAAAAAAAAAAAAACAAAACAAAAAAACAAAAAAAAAAATCGCTTCGTCAATGGAGAAGGTCATGTTTGCTTTATTTCACTTGTCTATTGTCGATTGAAAATCGTAAAAAAGGCAACTTCTTGTATGGAAAATTGTAAATAAAGTTTTGATCATTTGTATTGAAAGGATCTGTGCATGCATAATTGTTCACCAGGAAGCAACGAAGGCGTTAAATACTGAGATGGCGTATTGTCCAATGTCAAAGACGGACATGAGAACTTTAATTACAAAAACATTTTTAAGTTATGTTAAAAAAGATGAAATTTTACAAGTAAAAAAAATCGCGGAACACAATCAGAAGTTCGTACACTAGTTACTTTGGATGGAAAAAAATTGTTTTGAAGAAGGTATCGTATCTTGCATTATTCCGAAATAAATAATAGTTTTATTGTGAATAGTGATGACAAACCTATGTGTATTCCTAGAAATTGTGTTTACACAATACGAAATGTTTTACTTGACCGAATTGATATGGTAGATGTAAGAAGCACTTTTTGCACAACTCTTCCTTTTGATGGTGATGAAAATTATTCAAGCTTTAAAAGCTGTTAAGTTATAAAATGAAAAATTACGTTGTCAAATTTTTAATGTTATCAAGCCTAAAAAAATTATCTGAAACTGTACTCGGTAATTTTGTATTATATACAATATGTTTCATTGATTGATTGATTAATTAAAGTTTAACGTCCAGTGAACAATATTTCAGCTATATCGGGACGAAAACTAGTTAATCAATTTAAAAAAAACAATGTGAGTGAAATAAGAATTAAATAAAGGTGGAAGGGGCAACGAATTCTGATTAATAGTGGAAAAGGGAATAAATGGGAAGGGGCAGGAAATTTAGCTTTGTATATTTGTACTTGGCTTATTTTGACTTTTCTATTTAGATAATATTGGTAATTTGTTCTTTGTCAGTTTTTACGCATATTTCGGTTTATGGATTCCAAATTGTTTTGATTTTACTGCACTGCAGAGACATAAGTTGTCCAAATGCACATATGTAGAAACTAAATTCACAGTAATTTATACGACACTTAGTGCGTCTACTTTCTGTAGAGAAATATAGTACATTATACTGCATTGGCGTGACGTTTCTGCACATAATTCGGCTACACTGGTTCGCAATCAGCCTTTCCGTATTATGACATGACTTCTCCGCATAGGCAGGTCATTTCTCTATACACCAACCTGATAGCTCTGCGGCTGGAACCTATGAAAACCAATGCCCCGTCCATAAGGGGTAGTCATTCAAGAATATGGATTGATTGATTGATTGAATATTGTTTAACGTCTACTCAGCAATACTACAGCTATATCAAGACGAGAACAAGTTTGTTAATAAATAATCACTTTTGGGTATGGAAAGGGCCATGGGACGGGAAATTCTGACTGCCACTGGAAAAGTAGGGTGAAATCGAAAAGGGCGGGGAATTTAGCCTTGTAGCCGGTCACCTACGGATCACTCAAAAAGAGCTTGCTAAAAGGGTTCTTTAACGTGCAGGAAGCGTGACATTTCTTCCAACACGTGGACCTGAGTTTACATCTCATCCGAAAGATGGGTTGTGTATTAATCCCGCACAACCACGGGATGGGTCCTATTTCTATATCCCGGGGTTCCCTCGGGGTCAGCCCCGTTTAGGAGGGGTTATACCCCGCAAGCCGGAGATACTTAGTCCTATTTCTATATCCCGGGGTTCCTCGGGGTCCAGAATATGGAAAGCAATGCCGTGAAGTATTGAAGACAAACTGTTTGGCACGCTCCATGCAGTATAAAGAAACGTTTCGTATTTTTCTAAGGAAACCAGACTCACTGGGATTCATATACAAGGCTACATTTCCAGCCCCTACCCATTTTTCCCATGACAGTCAGAGCTCGTTGCCCAGGTGACCCCGTCAACTTTTATTTCATTCTTTTCTTACAATAACGTTTTCTTGCAATTGACTCGATGAGTGCCCTGTGGTTGTTTATAAGATGTGACCGTCTTCTATTCGTCTTTTTTTAGGTAACAGTTGAAAGAAAATTTTTCTAGTTCATTTTATTTTGATGATTTCCCCGAATTCATCAGGAGACGGATGCATAGATGTGACGTTAGTCGACCTTTAGCAATTAATTCCGACCAGACAGGTGCTAGGACTGTCATGAACTTAATATAAGGCATGAACATATAGCTCATTGATGAAGGCCTCATGGCGACTTCAAGATGAATAACAACAAGATTGCTACGCGTAGCTATGTCCCCCGCCGCGGCAGTAAAGTCGATAAAGTCCAATAACTCAAGTAAAATTATGGAATCAAAATGACGGCAAGATATGATCAACTGCATTTGGTGGCAAACAGCTACGCAAAATTGGAGCAAATTCCCTTAATTGGATTTTGAGGAAATGTGTCGACAAAGTCTTCCTATGTTGTAATATGCATTAAGTCGATAAAGTCCCATAACTCCTGTAAAATTTGTTCAATCAAAATAGCAGCATAATATGATCAAGTACATATGGTGGCAAATATTCAAACTAAATTTCAGCATAATCTGTTCAATGGTTGCCGAGGAGTTGTGCCCACAAAATGTTCCTAAGCTGTAGCATGCATCAAGTCGATAAAGTCCAATAACTCCTCTAAAATTTGACCAATCAAAATGGCGATGCGATATGATCTTGTACATATGGTGACTAACAATCCTGTAAATTATCATGAATTCGGACACATACTGCTAAAATCAAAACATAATTTAAAACGGAGAACATAATTTAATAAATATTCACATTTTTCTCAAAATTAGAACTGTATGGATAGGTTTCTATGGCAACCAAAAGGTCCTCAATCCACTGCAATGCATTTTTGACCCCTTTCCAAAAAAAAATTTGAGCAGGGGGTTCCCCTTATAATGTAGGTATGCATACTGCTGAAATCAAGACATATAATTTTATCAAAATTTTAATTTTTTGGTTTGGTTTCCATGGCAACCATAGAAGTACTGAATCTTCAAATG
>MJUU01048185.1:0-13693 GCA_002080025.1 Modiolus philippinarum | reverse complement strand
ATCTAGTACATATAGTGACTAACAATCCTACAAAATTTGAACAAAATCCAATACACGGTTTCCGAGGAGTTGCGTCCACAAAAAGTGTGACGGACAGACGGACGGACGGACGGACGGACACACGGACGCAGACCATTACTATGTCCCACCGTCGCGGTGCGGCGGGGGACAATAACAGCCTTGTTCCATTGCTTGGTTTAATCTTGTTTTTGTAGAGACTGTTTCTCCATATCTTTTTTGATCATTGTTAATTCAAGACTGGAGTTTGTTTCTACTGTAGTGTGGAGTCCGTAAAAATATTCCCCGTATGAGATAAATATGCTTTCTTCGACATTTCGGTTATGGTGTAGTTGTTCTTGAGAGAACACACATATTGATATATTATCATTCCGTTTATAATTTCCCGTCCCATGGCCCTTTCCATACCCCAAAGATTTTTTTATTAACAAACTTGTACTCGTCTTGATATAGCTGAAATATTGCTGAGTAGACGTTAAACAACATTCAATCAATCAATCAATATTGCGCACATCTTGTTGTTTTATTGTGCCAAGTTTTCTTGCAATTGATTCGGTGAGTGCCCTGTGGTTGTTTATTTGTTGTAATTGCCTTCTATGAGTCTTGATGACAGCAATTGTAGGAGAACTTTTCCAGTTAATTTTGTGTTTGTTGACAACCCTGTATCCATGACGAAAGGGATACATGGATGTGGCGTTGCTCGACTTTTAGCAATGCATTCTACTAAAACCGGTTCTTCTAACCGTCTTCAAGTATGAGCAGCGCTCAGTGTTGTAGGCCTCATAGTGACTTCAATATGAAGAACAACAATAAAAGCTTTGTCCCCATCGCTTGGTTCCATCTAGTATTTGTAGAGGCTTTCTTTCATGTGTATTTATTCTATATCCTTTCAATGTTAGCCCCTGAATATATTTTCCTGAACTCTTTGAAAGCCCAGAATTCATAGTTACCATTTTTCATTTAAAAAGGAATTATGGATATATGGTTGCTAGGTACAGTTCTGAAATGCTAATTATACTGAGGGCTTTTTTCAGTTGTAACTCGGGTAGAGACTATAGCCCCACATAAACACAACCTTAACAAAACTCGAATTCGACTCTAGAACCGTAAGTACTAGTATGTGGCCCTGATAATGACTTTAGTAAATACTCCAATCTAATTGGTCGATTTTATTTCCGTGATTTTGATAGGTCAAACTGTAGCTACCCTCGGATTTGCAGGGGTTACTCGAACAAGAATTAACCTTACAAAATGATTCTAATCCCTTCACGACTCTAGAGTTCCAAGTGAAATCATCCTAAGAGTTTGAGAACATTTCTTTATCAAAATTTTAAATGTATTGAAATTATAATTGTTTGAATGTTTTGTTTTTTATCTTAAATAATTCAAATCCATAGCTGCTAGGTAGAATTCCTAATACTAAGTGGTTTCAGGAGATTTGCTAAAACTGGAATCGGACATTTTTCAAATCTGCTAAGTGAAAATAGTGCTACTCGTAGAACAAACTCTAAGAATATAATTATTAAGTATAATTCCAAAAATGAGCGGCTTTTGACAACTGAAAGAAATTAATAACATTTGGAATAAATATTCTGAATGTTCATTACATATAAAAATCTGCTCAAATCAACATAAACTCTAAACGTCTGATTTCTAGGGAAATTCAAGACATAATCGGTCTCTACAGTTGCAGGAAACACTTACAAAAATTTAAATTGCAATCTTGAGTTGTAAGTAATCAGAATTTTGCTTTTTACCAAACTAAAAGATATTGTCTGCTATAAGTGGCTGATTTGGCCCAAAAATTCAGTGAATTTCTGACTTGCACCTCAAGTTTTTCTTTTTTAAAGTTCAGATCCTACTTAAAGAAGAAATACAAAAATCATAACCGATGACTTCAGAATAGGTACAGTTTTGACTTCATGTTCAAGCTAGTCTTGAACATTTTCTTGGAAGAACAAGAAATATTGCATATTTTCATACGGTTAGCTAGTCGAAAATATATAGCACATTATAGAACCTAAAACTACTTTTGAACATTTTCTTGGAAGAGCAAGAAATATTGCATAATTTCTTACGATTAGCTAGTCGGAAATATATAGCACTTTAAAGAACCTATAAGATAATTTACCATATCTGTACGGATGAGCTAAACCTCTCATATTAATATTTTTTGGTTCTTGCATGTGCTGTAGGTTTCTTCCGAAGAAAAAGTAGTCAAAGTCAGTCAAAGTTTCATTTTTTGACAAAATGTGCAACTACAGTCACAAGTCATTTTTTACATCTATAATAAGTTTTATTTGTCAAAGGGATCAGTTTTATTTCCGAGAGTCTTTAATTTTTATTTTTTTTTTTCATTTTTCAGCTGATTGCTGTATTATCTGTTGGAGGTGGATTATTTCTTACACTTGAGTATAAGCAATTAAACCTTAACCAAACAATGTTTAGCAAAGGAAAACACGAAGTTCATGCTATGATCAACGGTTTGTATTATACATTTGTATTAGTATATTATTGAAATAAAACAGACGAAAAAAATGTTGATTAGAAAGAATCTGCGACCTAGCCTTTGAATAAATACTATATTGAATACAAACTTAGTAAAGCAACGGCGTACAGCAGATTTATTAAGAGAATGAACCTAACACAACTGAATGTGTTGTTTAAATTGCACATTATAATACAGACAATGAAAGTTTTTAAACATTTCCAATATTAATTGTATTTTTGAAAGAGACGACGTAATAAAAAATCAAGCAAGATTGAAACTATGACAATTTTTGTTTGATTTTTATGTCGCCTGCACACGTAGAGTGTTGCGACATATAAAGATTGCGACGTCGTCGGCATTGTCCGTCCAACGTTGTCGAGACACTTTTCTCGTACACTTGAAATTTTTCATGTGACTTAAGTAGGGAATTCCACATTGCATTGATCAAATTCAGGTATGTCGGACATCTACGTTCTGTTTTACTGCTCCTAGATATAATTTCAACACATACTTTTCTCATCAACTACAAATCACAGCCACTAACTTGTTGTATGTGACTTCAGTATTGGGTCCATGTTTCGGTTTTTAAAATCCTGTGTGTCGGAAGTGATATATTTTCAAGTGAGTGTCACTTCCCCTGTGAAAACAAAAATCTGGCTAAAATTTCAATTCTCCTTTGTGACACCGAAATCTGATATCTTTTACACTATGTCTTTGTGACGGTCATTGAATTTCTTTAGGGAGGAGAGTAGAAAAGGCTTATATTGAATTTTTTGATATAGTGTTCATGGTCTTTTACAAAAGTCGCTGTATAAACTTTATGCTCGACACTCTCGATTCAACTGTTATATGCACGATTCAATTCTTATATGTACACCCCATACACTGGAGAGGTTGGTACATTTCTACTGAGAAAAGGTAAAGTTTGTTTAAAATCACCACGCCTTTCCAATGTCTATCACCCGTTAATGATTAGGAATAGTACTAGATACAATGTACCTCGTTGTGATAGATAACAAAGTACCGAAGTTACTGTTAATTTAGATTCTGCATATGCGCATTTCGACAACGTAATTCTCTTCAGTGCAGATCATATCAAAATATTTGGACATCCATATTCGGAAATTTGTGTAAAATCTGATAGAGAACAAATTGCAAATAATGTCTAAAAAGTAAAGCCAGAATCAGGTAAGATCAAAGCTATGCAAGAGGGAGATACTCCTTAGTTTGGAACAAAATTTTGAAAAAATAAGATATTGCAAGTTTCCAAATAAAATCGGTTTTCGGGCCAGCACTGAAGTAATGGCTACTGGGTTGGTGAATACCCTCGGGGACTAACAGTCCACCAGCAGAGGCATCGACCCAGTGGTAATAAATAACAAAATACCGAAATTACTGTTAATTTAAATTCTGCATATGCACATTTCGACATCTTATATCTCTTCGGTGCAGATCATATCAAAATATTTGGAAATCCATGTTCGAAATTTGTGTAAAATCTGATAGAGAACAAATTAACAATAAGCCAAAATCAGGTAAAGACAGAGCTATGCAAGAGTGAGATACTCCTTAGTTTGAACAAAATTTGGGAAAAATTAGTTTGAACAACATTTGGAAAAAATTAAGATATTGCAAGTTTCCAAATAAAATCGGTTTTCGGGCCAGCATCGAAGAACTGGCTACTGGGTTGATATTAAGTAATGGTTCCTGAAAATTTGCGTAGTTATGAAATATTAAATCGAAAAATAAGTAGATTGTGCGTTTATATGCACATTTTTTTTATAAAACAATTACAATCAATCGTTAATATCCAGACAAAACTATTTTCTCGACAAATTCGTTATAGCTTGTTGATTGGTTGAAACGTCTTTACTTTCCTTATACTGTTTTGCTCCGGTATCTGTAAAATCGTGTCTTGCATATTATTTGATCTCTTCGTCGAACTTTCAGATAGGTTTGCAAGCGTTGTGCATGAATTATATTAAGAAAATACTTCAGCTGAATTTTAAGGATGCCAAGGCTTGTGTTTTCATACCATTTATTGTTAATTTTGACAAAATAATGAATTTACAGATATAAATCGATATCCTGGTGTTGAAGTTCTAAATCCACCAAATGTAACAAATGTTGACCCTTGGGATGGATCAGGAGTGAACACTTTGTTGCAAGTGTCTGGGATAATTATTCTGGCCTTTGGAAGTATTCTGTTAGTCATCAGTATAACAGCTTTAGTTGCAATTTCCCGGCAAGCGACGAACCTAAAAACCATGGTAAGACAAAGATTTACTTTAATATAACGAGATGGTAACTTCAAGATGAAGAAAAGCGTTGTTCCATTGTTTTTTGCCATGTATTTATAGAGACTTTGTCTCATGTGCATTTTCTAAGTATACCTTATTTACTTATTGGAGTAGTTTATATTAAATATGAATACAACAATGTAAAAATCCCGGTAGAACATCATTAATGATATATGAAATGCAAAAGTTCCTAAATATGTGAAATAAGAACCGAAAATTTGAAAAATAATATTGAATGGTCAAAATCGGCCAAGTAATATGTGATATTCAAATTTTATTCCCTGGCACCGTCTACGGAGATGCCTGGCACGTCCCAATGTATCGGAAAGGGAAATATCTGGTCTATGCGGTGTAGTCAGGTCATTTTACGGAAACCTGGCAATGAACCATTGTAGACAACTTTGATGAAGAAACGCCACGCTCCTTCAGTATATATAACTCTTCTATGTTTTTTCTAAGGAGAGCAGCCTCACTTATGGTCGTACATGTATAAATTTCCTGCCCCTACCCATTTCTACCCTATTCCAGCGGGAATCAAAAATCGTCCCCCCTTCCACCTTTATTTCCTCCTTATTTATGCTTTAAAACTCACCTGGCCTTAAGGGACATGTAAGTGAGTTATTGCTTTTAAATTGCGTCCGGTGTCGTCATTTGAATAAACTGTTTTTTTTTTCAAAAATCTCTGAAACTGCTGAACCAATGTTAACCAAATCTTATCTGAATCATTAACAAGATGTGCACTTTGAAATTTGGTTGCAGTTATTAGAACGAACGGGTATATTGCTGTTTTGTCTTTAAATAACGGATATAAAATTTATGGCATGTGTTGAAAATGGTCAGCACTTGAGATCTGCAAATACCATATTTCCGGCAGGTTCACAGTTCGTCCAAGATTACTGCCGCCAAAGACAAGGAACATATTGGACCCTATGGGATCATCTCTAAAACTGCTTGAACAATTTTGATTAAATTGAAACATAATTATCCTTGAGATAGCTCCATTAAAGGTTATGATTTTTATGTCAATACCCATCCAGGATGAGCGTCAGCGGATAACATAATTTAACATAGGATCCTATGAGAAATGCATTCAAAATTGTTTCCTCTGGAATTTATTTATAACCGACATAATAGTCCTACCTTGGATGGTTCCCACAAATTTTGTAATTTTTTTGTTGATACCTCAACCAAGATGACAGCCAGCGGGGAATATATTTTAAAAAAGGACCCTACTGGAAATGTATTTCTGAATTCACTTGCACAATTTTGATTAAATTTAAGCAAAATAGCAAATAGTCTTTTAATGGCGCGTTTTTAAAAAAATTTCGCAAGTGTTCCAAGATGGCCTGCATTGGGGAACATAGTTTAAACTAGGAACCTATGGGTAATGCGTTCTAAGATCTTCTCCCCTAAAACCGCATGAACAATTTTGATAGAATTTCAACATAATATTCTTTTAGTTGTCCCCTTTAATCTATGTGATTCTTTTGTTCTTACCTCTGTCGAGATGACCGCCTGCGGAGAACATAGGTTTACATATACCCTATGGGAAATGCGTTCAAAGGTTCTCCCTGAAAACCTGTTAGACTTGTTGATTGAAAGTCCTTGGTTGATCACTCTAATAGTTTGTAATTTTTTGATTGATCACAATATTCCTTGGATAGTCATCTTTGTGATGTTGATGTTTCTGCTACTTTAGAGAATTTTCAGAGTGATAATCGGAAAGTGAGTTCAGGAATCTGAATTTGTTTACATGTAAAAGGGAACCGTCTACAGAGATTATTGGGCATTTTCAAATATGGTGGGTAAAGACACGCGTTGTCAATGCGGGTTATTGAAGTAGAGTACCGAAAGCCTTGCTTTGAAACATTGGATCCAACAGCCTCCATTTATTTCCTGTTTTAACATTTAGGTAGAATGGATTAAGTTGTTATGGTCCTGGTAGAGCTGAAATAACAAAATACCACAGTTACGGTAAATTTAGTGTCTGCAAATAACCATTTCGACATCTTAAGTCTCTTCACTTCAGATGGCCATTTCGCCAACTCAAGTCTCTTAAGTTCAGATCAAATCAAAGTATTTCAAACATTAAAAACCAAAACTTAGTCAAGTCTGATGGAGAAATAATTTAATATAAAAATATATTTACTGAATCCTCTATTGTAATAAATATAACACCAGTTTCGCTGAGCAAAACATGAAACAGTTTTCTTTTGTTTATTAGGAAAATAAGACATAAAAGCATTGTTCCATTGCTTTGTTTTATTGTGTATTTGTAGAAACTTTTGTCTCATTTGCATTTACCCAATAACCCTTCATTGTTAATAAGTTCATGATTTTTTTTCTTTTTTTTTTGGTCTTTCTCTGGTTAATTTATATCTTATTTATAATCGTTAGATAAATGATTTTCGTTTTAACCATGATATTCGATCTATTTTAGTTAATAGTGGTTACAAGTATTTTTGTAGTCGTAGAAGTGGCAATGATTTTTCTCTTAGCGTTTCCGGAAGAGGTATGTTTAAAAAATAAAGAATACGTCTTTGAAAGTCTTCAAAACTACGTTTATTTCTGAATCTATCTTTTTGTGTCAGTGCACCACTCTTATCTAACGAAGAAGTAGAAGAATATCGGATCATTTTCGATAAACCACATTTTGAATGCATAGTCTTTTTTTAATTAGCCAGAATAAAAGGTTGGGTTAATATTATTTGTTTTTTTTATAAAACAATTATTGGAAAGCTGGATATGGCTGTTTAAAGGACTAAGACAGAAATAACGGCGTAGAGGACAGTAAAGGAATAATATTTTTAGAGATATGTCTTACCGTACTCTAAAAGGGAAATAGGGAGATATACAAGCATGACAATATCTAATGAGTGCTGAATCGAAATGTATAAACAAGAAAGTAGGAGTTAAAAAGGCAAGGCCTTATATGATACACAATAAAACAGATACTTCAATCGCAAATGAGCTGTGAAAAGAACGCTAAGTCATTATCATATTTTAAGAGTTTGATAGTCACTTGATTTCTGATCGTAGCTGCCCTTTTGTTTATGACCAATGGATATAATACTGCAGTGTAACAATAACGAAATATTGGTCCTGTTTTTTTTCCCACTGGAGATAGATTTTTTTTAACAAAAATAAATTAAAACTTTAAAAACATCTGATGTATATTTTAATTTCTTGTAGTTATTAAGAATGTACTTCCTAAAAAGAATGAAGGATTCATTTATAGGATTATACGGTCACGATGATGACAGCAAAGCATGGAATGTTGTTATGAAGCAGGTAAAGAAGTAATGCTATAAATTTAAATTTTACATAAAAAAAAAAACGATTCAATAGCCATGGCTAGCTAAAATCTTTATACGCTTTTCATATGAAAAGAAAAATTCAAGCCGTTACAATTTCTTAATCAAATTGGGAAAGTGGCACTTTATAATGTTGTAAGGTTTGCTTACAGGTTTTGTGGTTTTCTTACTTATACAGATTGAAAAAGTAACGTGGGTAAAAAAAATTGCGTTGACGCTTATTGCAATAATTATTCATGTCATATTGGGTTACGACCCACTCCTCTCATCTTCACCCTTGGCAGATCAAGCCACGTTTTTGGAGAAACAAATTATGTCCCTTAGAAGTAATCTTTTCAGTATTATTTAATGTAAAATTAAAAATCATTAATGGTATCTAATAATGTCAAAATAAAAAAAATAGGGAAATTAACCCTCAAAAGTAAAGAAACATTACAAATCTTTGGAATATTGTAAATTCAAAAAATCAATACACACTCTTACATGTAGACAGGAATAAAAGCCCTGTCCTTGATAAACTGGAGTTTTCTATGTAACGTGTGCGTTTTTGTAATATATGATTTTAAGTAGTTTGATTGGATGCAGCCAGGTTCAACAAGCTACAAATCAAATCCGTGGATTAAAGGCTATAGAAATCGAGCTTGATCTGCCAAGGGGGAAGAGGAGAGGAGCGAATCGTTACCCTTAGCTAGCGAAGATGGGACTACTCCGGCAATCCATCAGATGCAATTTTGAGACACTCTTAATGCTGACACCAATGTTTACTTGTCAGATGATAACTCTTGTGTTTCCACGGTATTATTTTGTTAAGCCAGGACAAGTTTTCCACCAGACAATAGAGACACATATGGGGACAAATTGTTCGCCACTTTCAACAGATTTGTTTGTATGAAGCCAGGATCATACAAGGGCTAGTTCAGCTAATAAGATAGCCATGTCATTTAATTTCAGCTTCCATTAAATAGATGATTTTCTTTCATTAAACAAATCACAATTTAAGGATAATCTTCATTCTATATACACAAATAAATTTTTAGATTAAAGAGACCACTGATACACTATCATAAGCATCATACCTTGACCTATACCAGAAAACAAAACTTTACGATAAGCGTGATGATCTCGACTTTCCAGTACAGAACTTCCCCTTGTTTTAGCAGTACTAATCCCACATCTCCGGTATATTGCGTATTCATTCATAACTCATTCGCTATTGCCGTGCCTGTAGTTTGCACAGCGATTATGTCAATAGAGCGAAATTACTGTCTCAAAAACTTGAACATCAAGGATATGTCAATCACTGTTTTGCAATTGTCACTACAGACATTTTACGGTCGCAATCATGATTTGACAGACCGTTACAATGTTTCTATCTCACAGATGAGAATCGATATCTCGTTCGTTTTGTCTTTGTCATACAGTCGCAATACGTGTTGAATATGAATTGCCGTGATTTTTGATTTTAGAATTCCCCTTCATCGTTTTTGCTTCGGTATTCGTTTGCCGATGAACTCGTGAAATTGAAGGTTCTATTTAAAGTTCTTATCCTTCAATGGCCGTTTTTATAGACAAATACGACCACCCTAAGAATATTGTTTTTCGTAGTGATAGGGTAGGCTGGTAACCGGCCCACGATCTTTAACGAAGAAAAGACAGGGCGACTGGTTTGAAAACCTCACTACTTTGATTTATTGAATATGAACCAACGAAACAACAATTAGTAATGTATCACAACAATCAAACAGGCAACCATTAACAGAACGAATGCAAAATGATGATCTTTACTTATTCTTAAACACAATGTTTTTGGCTGAGTACAACAACAACATTTCTTTGTAATACTTTTTTGGCTGTTTTAATTTGTCATATTATAAGCCAGATGAAAACAACAAACTTGTCAACATGAAACATAGTTGACACTACAAACTGAAGGGTATCCTTCAGTGACAGTCTCGTTTTGCTGGGTAATCCATAGCAACTGTAACGATAAATTCCGCCATTTCACACCATACAGATTCGTTGAAGTGACACTTCATCTCGCTGGCACCAATAATATGACGTTGTTTAGATAAAAGTGAAAAATAAATTAAAAACAGCAGTATCTTTTCTAAACTAGAGGCTCACATGAACCTGTTTCGCTCACCTGGTCACTGGTTTTATTCATTGTCACCTGTAGACCACCCATTCATACTATAAATCACTTCAGCAGATGTTACATTTTCATTCTTGGATGAGGTACAAACTACAAATCACAAAGTTTGGAAGGGATCACCCAAAGTCAATTGTAACCAAGTTTGGTTCCAATTGGCTAAGTAGGTTCAGAGGAGCATTTCCCATAGAGTCCCTATGTTAAACTATGTTACACGCTGGCAGCCATCTTGAATGAGGTAAGTACGTAAAAATCACAAACTTTAAAGGGACCACCCAAGGACTATTGTGACCAAGTTTGGTTCAATTTGGCTTGGTAGTTTCAGAGGAGGAGATCCTTGGATGCATTTCACATAGGGTCCCTAATGGCAGTCAACAAATAATTTTTAACATTAGTTTTAAAGTTGCGACATCAGTACTTATTTAGAAACCAAATTTCATTGAAATCAGACAATATTGAATTTTCCCGCCTTTTTTAGCGGCAATTTGGAAAATAGCGGTCAACGAACAATTCTTAACATCAGTTTTGAAGTCGCAACATCAATACCTATTTGGAAACCAAATTTTATTGAAATCGGACAATGTTGAATTTTCCCGCCTTTTTTGGCGGCTATTTTGAAAATGGCAGTCCACGAACAATTTTTAACATCAGTTTTGAAGATGCAACATCAAAACCTATTTGGAAACCAAATTTCATTAAAATCAGACAATATTGAATTTTCCCGCCTTTTGTAGCGGCCATTTTGAAAATGGCAGTCAACGAACAATTCTTAACATCAGTTTTGAAGTCGCAACATCAATACTTATTTGGAAACCAATTTTTTTTATTGAAATCGGACACTGTTGAATTTTCCCGCCTTTTGTGGCGGCCATTTTGAAAATGGCGGTCCACGAACAATTTTTAACATCAGTTTTGAAGATGCAACATCAAAACCTATTTGGAAACCAAATTTCATTAAAATCGGACAATGTTGAATTTCCCGCCTTTTGTGTCGGCCATTTTAAAATGGCGGTCAACGAACAATTTTCAACACAGGTCTTGAAGTCTCAATATCAATATCTATTTGGAAACCAAATTTCATTGAATTATATATCGGAAATTGGACAATGTTGAATTTTCCCGCCTTTTTTGGCGGCCATTTTGAAAATGGCGGTCAATGAACAATTTTTAACATCAGTTTTGAAGATGCAACATCAAAACCTATTTGGAAACCAAATTTCATGAAAATCGGACAATGTTGAATTTTCCCGCCTTTTGTGGCGGCCATATTAAAATGGCGGTCAACGAACAATTTTCAACACAGGTTTTGAAATTGCAATATCAATATCTATTTGGAAACCAAATTTCATTGAAATCGGACAATGTTGAATTTTCCCGCCTTTTTTGGCGGCCATTTTGAAAACCACCATGGCATAGCCATGCAGGTTAGCTGTTAAGTTATACAGGCATTTAAGCTTAGATGCATCTTCAATATTAACTGACAAGGATGTTTGCATTGTGGGTATATCATCATGACTAAATGAAACAATATACAGCTATATACAATATTATTAAATTGTGAAATAAGTATAGTTAATGAAAGTTTTTTTGCAAAAAAATGTAAAAATTTGTACAGAAACACTTTTTTGCTCTTGATTAGGTAACAAATAATTATTTCTAATAAAGTGATAGCAGGGAATTTCTCTAAAATTTAAAAGAGAAAAGTAAACCAAAGAAGATTTGAAAGCAGAATTTAATGGGGAAATAACCCATAACCATATGGCATTGAATTTCTTTTTTTTTTGGTGAAAAAAGTCAATAACTACAACACAGGCAGTTGGATTTTCTTCAAAATTTCAGAGTATGTAGATCTTGATATGCTGAACATTTTTCAAATTTACACTTCACCTCTATCTGTTACAGTTTGTGAAATAAAAAATAAAAAATGCATAAATTTTGAAAATTTTACGGAAAAAGGGCTATAACTCTAAGACTTTTCCGATTTTCTTCAAAATTGCAGGGCAGATAGATCTCGTCATTCTGAAAAATTTTACCCCATGTCAGATTTTTGATATCTGCAACGGTTTTGAAGTTATTTGCCAAAGACAGCAATTTACCCCCATGTTCTATTTTTAGTAACAGCAGCCATGTTGTTTAGTCTACGGACATAAAAATCACAAACTTGAAAGTGCATACCCTGGTGATGATTCAGGCCAAGTTTGGTAAGTATTGGCCCAGTAGATTCAGAGGAGAAGATTTTTTAATAAAAGTTAATGGACGGACGGACGACGGACGCCGAGTGATGGCAAAAGCTCACATGGCCTTTGGCCAGGTGAGCTAATAAATGGGTTATAGGGAGGGATGGGTTTTCCTTTTTGATTTTTGGTGTTACTTGTTCGGCAGACAGCGCAATAATAAAAACCACCGGCAAATATGTTAAACCATGTGACTATTTCGCGCGGAAATCAACCACGAGAAACACTATATTTACTCAAAAAGACAGAATCAAAAATTTACCTCTCAGACACGCCGTAAAAAAGGCTTTAGGTAAAAACTGGTTTGAAATGTGAAACAAGAACTGGGTGTATCAATTCAATAAATCAATTTAATAGTTATAACATTAAATTATATTATTGAATATGAACCAACGAAACAACAATTAGTAACGTATCACAACAATCAAACAGGCAACCATTAAACGAACGAATGCAAAATGATGATCTTTACTTATTCTTAAACCTATGTTTTGGCTGAGTACAACAACAACATTTCTCTGTAATAATTTTTTGGCTGTTTTAATTTGTCATACTATAAGCGAGATGAACACAACAACCTTGTCAACATGAAACATGGTTGACACTACAAAATGAAGGGTATCCTTCAGTGACAGTCTCGTTTTGCTGGGTAATCCATAACAACTGTAACGATAAATTTCGCCAAATTAGGTTATGTTTCCACAGTCCAAAACACAAGCCAAATCCGCCATACAATTTATCGTGACAAATAAAACAGCCAATTTATCTAATAAGCCTTCAACCAGATATATACTGTATTTACAACAATATTAAGCAATATGTATAACATATACAAAACTAATCACTGTTGGATAATTTATTGGTCAATTGGAAAAACTCTTAGTATTTGGGTACAATAAAAATTGTTCAATTCCTCCTTGAATAGCATTTATGAAGATATCATTCCCCAAAAATGATAAGTGTGTGCCATCTTCTTTAAATAATGCTTTATGGCCATCATCTAATTCCAAATGATTTATAAAATATCCCCCTAATTTAAGTACATAACCTTTTACCCCTCTGTTTACTCGTTTTCTACTTTTCTCCATGGCAGTTAGATTTAAAGAATAACGCCATGTGGACCTAGGTAAAATTCCTGAATATACCGAGTTATTTGAAAAATAACTCTTTTTATGCGAGGGACTGAG
>MJUU01048178.1:8898-21958 GCA_002080025.1 Modiolus philippinarum | reverse complement strand
TACTCTTATTCCACAATCCATAGGCAACGGATGACAGCGATTGTAAGAACACTTTGCCGTTTAATTTCTTGTTGGCTGACGATCCGGCATCCATGACGAAACAACATGGACGTGGTGTTCCGCTTAAACCAGTCGTCTTGAATTTAATATGAGGTATGAGCAAAGCTCATTGTTGAAGGCCTCATGGTGACTTCAAGATGAAGAACAACAATAAAAGCGTTGTTCCATTGCTTATTTTTACCATGTGTTTGCAGAGACTTTTTCTCAATCGCAATCAGTTCCAGTAACGGCATTAACCCATAAAGAGTGTGATAGATGCATCCAAAGGAAAAGGTTGTTTCTACACTGTTTGAATTTTGTTTATTTTGATGTTACCTGAAGAGACTTCAGAAGTACCAATTCTTCTCAGTGCAAAGTCGGTTAAAGGATATGATACAATAAAGCATTCATACAAAGTGTATGTTTTCTGAACCACAACAGTAATTCCGGGACTGATGTTACTATTTTGTACGTAATAGGGGATATTGACCCGATATTCTTCTTGACTCCGTTCAATTGGCTTTGGGATCCAAAGACCTGAAGATTTTACAATTATCCTTGCCTCTCACTGATACTACCGATGTCTAATGAAATCCATGATGATTCTTTACCAAAACCCTTCGGGAAGTTTTGAATCTTATCATTATTCCGTAGTGCGACAGTGTTTTGTCAGCAGACCTGGCTTCTTGAGCTAGCCGGCAGTTTAGCAGTGAGCACTCCTTGACCCATTCCTCTAAATTACGTTTTGCCTATTCTTGCCTTTTCTAGATTGTTGTCTTGGAGTCAGCGGTCTACCTGTACTGGGTTTTATTTGTATAGTAAGTGAGAACCGAACCGTCAATCAAAAGAACGAACAATCCATGGACAATGGCAAAATCAGACACACTTAGAAACAAGGACACCACTTGAGTACGGGACACGTGTCAACTCCGGTAGTAAAGTAAAATCCGATAAAGGAAAAACAATTTTTAGTTGTAGGGGGAAAGATCTGTTGTCATCTGGGAAACAGATATCCCCTAGCGATCCACAAGATCGTGATGTCGACCGTAAAACTTCTGTAGTGATGACTTTAAGTTTTTTGTAACGTACCCTTGCTTAAGTAGTCTATTTTTAAGCAACTGAGCTCTATCAAGGAAGTCACTGTAACTTCCACAAGCCCTTGAGTAGCGAATGAGTTCTGAGATGTAAACTCCATATGCTGGTTCTTTTGGAATGTTGCTACAAAGAAGAGGGTAGTTGACTATTGGAAATGTGAAGTCATCGCGTTTGTCATACAGGCTAGTTTGTAATGTACCTCTGTTGTCAATTTCAAGATGAAGGTCAAGGAACGAAGCCGATGTGGAAGTATCTGTAGTATCCTTAATTTCAAGCTCTTTTGGATAAATAAGATGAAGAAAATTACCAAAGCGAGGGTTGTTTAATGATAAATAACAAAATACCGAAGTTACAGTAAATTTATTTTCTGCATATGCGCATTTCGACAACTTATGTCTCATCAGTGCAGATAAAACCAAAAACATTTGGAAGTCCAATCACCGAACAAAAGTAAAAGCTGATAGAGAACAAATTATCGAAATTTTCTAAATAGAAAAGCCAAAATGCAGTAAGGACAGAGCTATGCATGAGGGAGATAAACTATCATCTATATAACGGAAGCTGAAATTAAAGGACTTCAATGAATTCAGCCTCATATGAATGGGGAAACAGATTGGCTAAAAGAGGTGCACAGTTTGTGCCTATTTGAATTCCAATGGTCTGTTGAAAAACAAGTCCTCCAAACTGGACAAATATATTGTAGATCAAAAACTCTAACATTTTTATCACTTCTTCCTCTGTGTATTTTTTCTGTGATTCTGAGTCGTATTTCACAAAGTATGCTTGTTCTCTGCCTATGACAATGTACTTTTATCTTCGTTCTTACGGGAGAAACATTTATGAATTATATCTTTCAGTCGAGATTTCAGTTGTTCATGAGGAATGGTAGTATAAAGTGTGGAGAAGTCAAATGTTTTAATGCTGTTGCAATGCAATAATGATCTAGATTTCAGGATGTAATTTATGTTTGTCATACTATAGGGAAACGGGATAGAGAAGGGGGAGGTTTGGGGACCCATAAACCAGTTTAACCCTACTGCTGGCTGTTGCTAGTGCCGGTACCAAGTCCAGCCAACCCGAGTTCCTATCGCTGTCAATGTTTGTCTTTTGTCATTTTATTGCTTTGCTTGCGCAGTTCCCTGGTGGATTGTGGCATGTGATTGTGATCTTCAGCCATTGTAAGCGTTTCCTGTTATCATTTCTTCATTAATTGATATATTATTACCAAAGAAAATGAAATTTAACAGATGTGCTTCTAAATAATAAATATCAACTGCTATTTCTATGGTGATATAAAGTCTTGCCAAAATAGAAAATAATATATTTCGGAACTACATCGCACTGCATATAAGTGCAAAGAAAATCTTCTGAATCCATCGAATAAATCGAACGTCACAGAAAAAAATACTTCACTTCCATAAGAGAGTTGTTAATAACGCAAATACTGTAATAATTAGCAGTGTAAATATTTCAACATTGGTCACCGTTTAGGCAAAAAAACTCGTTAATGCATCTTTATCCCCGCACTTTCGAAGAAAGTTTGGATTTTCAATATTGGTCTTGGTGCAAACAAGAGGCCCCATGATGTCAATTTTTACACATGTGGCATGTGACACAAACTCCTCCTACATTTATGGATTTAGGGATTTTATTTTGTTATAGAATTGTTGCATATAGTCTGTAGATGCGCAATAAGCTTTCGGATTTTTGATATTGGTCTTGGTGCAAACAAGAGGCCCCATGATGTAAATTTTAACAAAGACCCAAAGATATGGATTAGACACATGTGGCATGTGATGCAAACTCCTCCTACATTTTTGGATTAAGGGATCAAATCTTTATGCAGAATTGTTGCATATAGTCTATAGATTTGCAATAAGCTTTTGGAATTTTGGTTCCGGTTCCAACTTTGGTAAATTTCCTGAAAATGTCAAAGACACATATTTTTTTTTTAATTTTGGCATATTATCTTATATTCTGACAAGTGTTTGGTAAAAAACAAAATTCTGATAACTTAGGATTCTGAAAGGCGGTTCCAATTTTGGTAAATTTCCTGAAAGTCTCAAAGACCACTTATTTTTGGGAATTCTACCTAGCAACCATACTTTAAATGTTTGTATAGTTTAGGATGAACATTTTCATAAATTGGATTTCAAAAATATTTGATTCCAATTTTGGTAAATTTCCTGAAAGTCTCAAAGACCACTTATTTTTTTGGAATTCTACCTAGCAACCATACTTAAATTGTTTATTTACTTTAGGAAAAACATTTTCATCAACCGGATTTCAAAAATATTGATTCCAATCTTGGTAAATTTCCTGAAAGTCTCAAAGACCACTTATTTTTGGAATTCTACTTAGCAACCATATATCCTAGAATTCTTTTAGTAACAAAAATGACTATCAATAGGTAGATTTAAAAAATAATGAAAAAAATATGCCTAGGGTGTATAACAACTGTTTTCTTTATCAAACAGGGAGTGTGGGGATAGCTGTCGTTTCCGACAACATCTAGTTTTTTTTTCTCCACTTGTAAAATTAACTTTTTCTTTAATCAGCAAAGTTAGAGGTTGTTTTCTTTTTAGAATTTTTTAGAGATTGAAATATCGGTTGATTTCGTAACCTTCAAGGATTTACCGGAAATAAATAAAACAAAACATACTTTGTGACCGTTGTTTCCAATATTACCAATGCATGTCATGTTGCCATCAAAAGTCGCGTCATCAAAAAAAGATAAAACGTAATTGTCGTTGAGCCAATTTAGTACAATGTAATTTCAATTTTACTTTTATTTGCAATGAATTTTCAAATTATGTTATAGAGAGAAATGTAGCAGAAACCTATTACTAGTATATATAAAATATATAAAACACTACAAGTTATTGCCTTGTGTACAGATACAACACGGACTTTACTACCGGAAAATTGTTGGTGTTCTAGAAAAGACTACAGGAAGCTTTTATCAACTTGTCATGACAAGAATTATTGTTATGAACAATTCATGTTTAAACAATCATATTCATCAATGAAATAGTAATGGGCAGATATCAGACCACTTCCTCTATAACTTTTATGTCTGAATCATGTTTGAAGTGGCAAATAATTATTCTAATGGTTTTGTCATTGACACAACCGCAGTAGAATACTGAAGGAACAATGGAAGTGATGATCACTAAATTCAAAGTCCATAGACATGGCGAAAACGGCAACAGAGAAAACCAGGGTAAAACAAGGACTTTAGACAGCCACAATGCACGGAAATAAAAGACATTAGGAACTAAGGCACTCATATTCCGGGAGTGACAGCAGGTGCTTTGGAAGGGTCTCGCAGATATAAAAAAAGAAATGCCAGTCATCCAATGTTCGAAAGACATATCATAAAAAAAAAATTTAAAGTGAATCTATTTTCTATACCAAATTTGAATTTAAATGTAAAAGACGGGATAGCAGGAAACATCTACAATGGCTGAAAATTACAATCACATGCCACAATCTGCCAAGGAACCACACAGGAAAAACACACACTAGACAAGAGACAAACGTAAACAACGCTAGGAACTCGATCAGCCAGACTTGGTACTCGCATTAGCAAAAGCCAGCGGTTCGGGGTACCCAAACCTCCCTTTTATCTGTCCAGTTTCCCTATAGTAAAATAAGCATACAAATAAAACCCACTACAGACAGACTTTGTCCATGTTTTTTTTTTTTTTTTTTTTTTTTTTTTTCAAAGCATTATGCTGTTTACAAATACCATGTGCATACTGTGAAAGTACTATTGATCGTGGCATTCCAATTTTCGTGGATGGTTCGCTGAAGCCACGAAATTAAGTTCACAACGAAATGCATTTTGTCTATAGAGTTTTAACACGAAGAATTCGAAACCACAAATATAAGTACCCATGAAAAAGTAATATTTATAAAAGTACTTCCACAGTATTAGGAAATTATTAAAAAGATACCTGCAAGACATTTAAATAACTGTAGACACTTCAAAAATGATGAATTGGGAATATTTATGTCTGTAATTGAAAACACATGGAAGGAAATTTCAATTATACATGACACCACGTTTACTTATATATATGAAACCTTAAAGAATGGAATAGTCCAATTATGAATGTTAGACTGGTCCTGGTGTATGAAAATAAACCAATCTCAATGAAATGGTAGTTGTTTTATTGACAGCCAAAGGTTGAAGACCTAAAAGTAAATACCTAGTTAGTTAAATTACTATAGTAAGGTGACTTTATATGTCTTAGCTATCAAGAAGTATTATCTTCATAAATTTGATCACCACGAGCCAAGGTAAAGAACCAGATACACGCCTGTTTAAAATATAATCTAAGAGCCGAGCTCGGATCCAGAGGATAAATTCGGGTACAAACCTGAAACGTTACGTTATTCCATTTTATTATTTTTTTCTGTTACCTTTAAAACTATCACCATATTTACGGATTTTGTCATTTAGTACATCCGTTTTAAATACTTTGGAATTATCTTTTAAATGTAACAGGGTGCATTCACTCTTAAGTTCCCCAAATAAGAGTTTTCAATGACTTATACCAAGTTATTGTAAATGATTTCCATTGCCAAACAAAAATACTTAAACAAGTCAATCACAACATCAGCCAAAGAGCACTCATCGAGACGATTTGCAAGAAAACTTAGCATAATAAAAAACAATGAGATGTGGGAACAATAAATAAAATGGTCAGAATAACATTTGACAGTTAAAACAACAATAAAAAATAAAGACCAAACATTTAAAAGTATGATAATGTATCCATATGAGATATTCTTCCTAGAACAAGTATATTATAATGATATGTACAGAGAGCATACATCTCTCACACGGAGAACCTTAAACAGACTCCATACTGCAGGACAGACAAACTCCAGTATTAAGTTAACAGTGAAAGGATATGGAGTAAATGCTCATGAGACAAAGTCTCTACAAAACATGATTGAGCCAAGCAATGGAACAACGTTTTACTGTTGTTCTTCATATTAAGTCGCTACATTTGTATATGGCCTTCAAGAATGAACTATGCTACGGACGACAGTGATTGTAAGAGCACTTTGCCATTTTAATTAATGTTCGTTGATAATCCCGCATCCATGGCCAGAAAAAACATGGATGTAGCGTTGTTCGACAATTAGCAAAGTATTCCGCTCAAACCGGTGCCAGGGGCCGTCTTGAACTTACTGTGAGGTATGCACCAAACTCATTGTTGAAAGCCTCATTGTGACTTCAAGATGAAGAACAAAATAAGAGTGTTTTTTACCATGTATTTGTAGAGGATTTGTCTCGTGTACATTTACTTCCTTTCATTTATCATACCTCACAGTAAGCACATAACGGGCCCCTAGTACTGGTTTGAACTGAATTCATCGCTAAATGTCGAGCAACGCCACATCAACGTTTCCCTTGCGTCATGGATAATGGGTTGTCAACAAACATAGAATTAATGGGCAAAGTGCTGTCATCCGTTGCCCGAAAAAAACTCATAAGACTCATACCCTTTATTCTTATTTATAATATCTTAAGACTTTTCCATGGTTCCATGGCTCGAGGAAACAAACAGATGGCAGCGATTTTCAGAACACTTTGCGAGTGAATGTTTTGCTTGTTGACAATCCCACAGCTATATATGCCCAGTAAAAACATGGATGAATCGTTGTTCGACCTTAAGTAATTAATTTCTGTCAAACTGGTAATAGGGTCAATCTATGACTTGCATGAGTTTTGAGCAAATTTCAAAGTTGAATTTCATGTTTCAAGATTCTCAATGTTGTCACATTATTGGTTGCCTAGGTCTCTACAGCCATGTTTCAGGATTCTCAATATTGTCACATTATTGGTTGCCTAGGTCTCTACAGCCATGTTTCAGGATTCTCAATATTGTCACATTATCGGTTGCCTAGATCTCTACAGCCATGTTTCAGGATACTAAATATTATCACATTATCGGTTGCCTAAAACTCTACAGCCATGTTTCAGGTTTCTAAATATTGTCACATTATTGGTTACCTAGGTCTCTACAGCCATGTTTCAGGATTCTCAATATTGTCACATTATTGGTTGCCTAGATCTCTACAGCCATGTTTCAGGATTCTCACTGTTGTCACATTATTGGTTGCCTAGGTCTCTACAGCCATGTTTCAAGATTCTCACTATTGTCACATTATCGGTTGCCTAGGTCTCTTCAGCCATGTTTCAACATTCTCAATATTGTCTCATTATCGGTTGCATAGGTCTCTACAGCATGTTTCAGGATTCTCAATATTGTCACATTATTGGTTGTCTAGGTCTCTACAGCCATGTTTCAAGATTCCCAATATTGTCACATTACTGGTTGCCTAGGTCTCTCCTGCCATGTTTCAAGATTCTCAATATTGTCACATTATTGGTTGCCTAGGTCTCTATAGCCATGTTTCAAGATTCTCAACATTGTCACATTATTGGTTGCCTAGGTCTCTACAGCCATGTTTCAAGATTCTCAATATTGTCACATTATTGGTTGCCTAGATCTCTACAGCCATGTTTCAGGATTCTCAATGTTGTCACATTTTTGGTTGCCTAGGTCTCTACAGCCATGTTTCAAGATTCTCACTATTGTCACATTATCGGTTGCCTAGGTCTCTTCAGCCATGTTTCAAGATTCTCAATATTGTCTCATTATCGGTTGCATAGGTCTCTACAGCATGTTTCAGGATTCTCAATATTGTCACATTATTGGTTGTCTAGGTCTCTACAGCCATGTTTCAAGATTCTCAATATTGTCACATTATTGGTTGCCTAGATCTCTCCTGCCATGTTTCAAGATTCTCAATATTGTCACATTATTGGTTGCCTAGGTCTCTACAGCCATGTTTCAATATTCTCAATATTGTCACATTATTGGTTGCCTAGGTCTCTACAGCCATGTTTCAAGATTCTCAATATTGTCAAATTATTGGTTGCCAAGGTCTCTACAGCCATGTTTCAGGATTCTGATCACTGTCATATTTTTAGTTACTTAAGTATTTAAGGCATTGTTTCAATTTTTTATACCGCATCATTTCACTTCCAAGCTCATTGTTGAAGGCCTCATTGTGACTTCAAGATTTTAGAATGTTTAGGTGTCTAGCCATGTTCAGGATTTTCATTTTGGATGCTAAGTTGTATATAGCCATGTTTCGGGATTTTCAATTCTGTCACATTTCTGTTGCCTTGGCGTGTGTACAGCTAGGTGGCAAAATTCTTAATACTGTCACATTTATGGTTGCCTAGGTCTCTAAAGACATGGTTCAGAATTCTCAATACTGTCAAATGTATGATTGCCTAGGTCTCTAAAGACATGGTTCAGAATTCTCAATGCTGTCAAATTTATGGTTGCCTAGGTCTCTAAAGACATGGTTCAGAATTCTAAATACTGTCACATTTTGGGTCTCCCTCATGAATAGCTCTGTCCCTATCTGAATTTTTGCTTTTCTGTTTAGATCCATTTGGTTATTTGTTCTCTATCAGCTTTAAATATATTTTTCGGTTGATGGACTTCCAACTGTTTTGGTTTGATATGCACTGATGAGACATAAGTTGTCGAAATGCGCATATGCAGAAAAGTGAAAGCGTCAAAACGCAGTATTACTATTTTCTAACTTTATGATCGCATGCAAGCAAGAAAGCTTACTGTACATAGTGTTTGCAACTAGAGTATGGGCAATAAAAATCAACAGAAAGTTTTTTTTGGCAGAGACATATAGATCTCTTTATTTTTCTTAGATATGGTGTACTTATACATGAGATAATATTTCATGGTACACTTTGTTCAATTTCTATTATCTAAATTTATGTAAATTCTAAAACCGAAGGATTAACTCCCACCATCGTAGTTTTGTCCTTAGCTATATTTGACATTACCGATTATTCGGATTTCGTTTGGTTTTATGCATTTAAACATTTTTTGAAATTATGGATTTCCTTTGTTGGGTTCTAGTGCTGCTGATGAGGAATAAATTTCCGAAATGGCCATACAGCTCATTAAAATTATTGCAGTTGGAGTTAACATATGTGTTATGGTCTCATGTTCATTTACTCCATATCCTTTCGTATCTATATGTCATTATTCTGGTATTGAATTGCAAGTCTGTAGATTTTCTCGCTTACATTTTATTTCTATTTCTGTTATTTCATTTGGAGTGAAAAACTGCTCTATCTTCTTAAATAAATATCCAATGAATACAATTTACAATTATTGCCCCTCTTGGGGAAAAACATCCAGATTTTTTTTGTTCGATGAAAACAGGGGCTATAGCATCACTTCTTCGCGTAGCTCTGTGTGGGGTTTTAGGACATTTTTATCTAACATAACCACTATATTGCTGGGATTTTAGACTCCTATGCTTATGTGTTGTGATGATGACCAGACAGTCATCAAAATTAAGTATTTCGTATTAAAAGTAAGATGATCAATCACAAGTATTTGGAAATCATTGCAGAAGGCTTGACTTTACTGTATTATTTGTTTGATGCACATTTAAAAATTGTCTCTTTTCATTCCATTTTATTAATAAAATGAATCATTACAATTTCTAAATATCTTTTGCTCCAACAGATTCAGCAACACGAGTGGTGTAAATTATGACCTTTTTGTGTGTAACCCCTTTTGTGAATAGAAGTACCAGCAAGTTTGTTAGCTGTGTTCAACCATAGGGCCTTAGTGTTACTAATAAGAAAATTTTACTATCCATATATACACAAAGACATGAAGACGGACATTGCTTCCACACCTGCTCGCTTCAACCCATGTTTATTTTGTTATTTCCCTCATAAAATAAAAATTGGTCTAGTTTACTTCCAAAGATGTTAAACTTTTTAAAGAATGTCATGAGCCCAACCCAATTACCTTCCGTTTAATTGGGGGCAATCTTTTTGTTGAGAAATGCGCAAAATTGTCAACTTTATTGACAAGAAAACGGAAGTAAACTTCGGAATTCTCTGGTCTTTCCTTAGGCTAAGCAATATATCCCAGAATTATTTGATTACGTCACTGCGCGGTAAGAAAACCCTCGAGGGTTCCGAGTTTGTTTATTTCCAAATATAGAACTTTGTGGTCAAAGGACTATAATGTCAATATTCTCGACCGATGGACTGTTAATCGTGATACATAACTCCATGACAGTGACTACGATTGCTGGATATAACTCTTATTACGTCAAGTCTTAAAAGTTAAATGTCCACCGAAGTGATTATTGCAAGCTCGGCTGTCTAACCACGTGGATACCACATGATAGATGTAATCCCGATTTTGATTGGCTATTGATCGACACGTGATTATCATCCTTTAAATAAACGTAAAATGTAAACAAAACATTTTTCCAGCGTAGAATTTCTTGCAAATCTCGTTTTTCCTGAATTTTCGTTTTACAGTCGTAAAATCGTTTAAAAGCACACATGATTCGTCAAAGTTGACAGCAATATATTGCCTTGTTGTGATCGGTAAACAGCAGGTATCTTTCTTTACTCGCAGTGATATCGGGTGATAAATTCTAGAGTTTATACGAGCGTATATTTTGTAGTTCCCGGAAGTCATGTAAACAAAACAATATGGCTTCAAGCAAATCAGAACTTACTGTCGAAAACAGTAACAATATGACAGTATCGTCGGTATTTTGTTATTGACATAGGAGGAGGTATGATTTTTACTACTGTCACTTGAGGTGTTTGTGTTTATGTTGTAAGATTACAGGTAATCAAAGTACAAACCTTTCGGTATCAGAAAACATCCTTTATATTCCAAGGTTAATAAACAAAACAAAAACATGGATATATTGACGTGTAAAAAGCTCATCGAAAAATAGTCTTATTTGATTTTCGTTTTTTTCATAGCCTTGTTAGATCGCCTGCTAAAATAAATTAAATTTCAAAATGTTTTGGTTGCTGTTTGAAATTTGAAATGTTTCTCAATTTAATGAACTAAGCTGAAATTTGTGATGTAAAATCGAATTTTATTTACATCAAAAACATACAAAAGTTGGTGCAGTATAGGTTTATGGTTCATTATCCTTACATTAACTCTACTCACACTTGAGGTGGATTCCATGACACAAAAAAAAACCAAATAGTTGACGGTAACGGTAAAATATAAAGGATACCGTCATGGAAGGAGATGAAGACGGACACTTCGCCAGTTTTATCGTCATTAATATTTGGTCGGTTGATACGACGTAACTTCATCCAAACTTACAACTGAAAAGGTTACAACTAAGTCGTCTTATCAGAGCTGTTCTTTGCAATGACATTTTGTTTTTGCGAGTTCTAAATCGTCATGTCGACGGAAACAGAATATAGTTCTGTGTTGCAGGATATTGATTAGAGGAAGTCACTGTTCCACATGAGGGGATAATTGGAAATATCACCTACAAAGTTATGTGCCCTGCTGTTTGCCATGGAAATATCACGTGACCTGTAAATTTATGTGCCCTGCTGTTTGCCATGGAAATATCACGTGACCTGTAAATTTATGTGCCCTGCTGGTTGCCATGGAAATATCACCTGTAAAGCTATGTGTCCTGCTAGTGGCCATTGAATTATCACCTATAAAGCTATGTGCCCTGCTAATGGCCATGGAAATATCACCTATGTGCCCTGCTGGTGGCCATCTTTGATGGGATGCTGACTAACGAGACATAAAAAGAGTGCCAATTAAAGAATTTTAGTTGTTTAGTCACCAACGAATAAATAAAGGAATAAGTAGTAAATGTACATGGGACCAAATCCCTACAAATACAAAGTAATTTAGTTAAACACCGTTCATTGAAGATCTTATATGGAGGCTTTGAGTTATTATTATTCCCCTTTGGGTCGTTGTCTCTTTGACACATTCCCCGTTTCCTTTCTTTTTTCTATTTGATGAAAATCATAACGCTTTAGTTGATGTTTTTTATCTTGATTGTACACAACTTTCTTATTTCCTAAGTAGTTTCACTGATACAAATTGCTTGAATGTAGTTTCCAAGTCCCCAGTGTTAAATCGTGCTTCCTGAATTTTCAAGTTGATCTAATAAAATACAATAAAAGATATTTATATAGAAATAAAATTTAGAAGTAAACAATGTTCTGTTCGACTTAATTGGTTTTTCCCTGGCAGACGAGGTTGTAAAGCAAACGGATGCACTCTTATATTATTCACTTGATTACTTTGGTTGAGGTTTATTGTAATGCAGGATGCAATTTAAATAACAGTTTCGAAATAAGAGGCTCTAAATAAGCCTTTATCGCTCACCTGGACCATGGCTGACACAGCCACCTAATACCTTGACATTTACCCCATTTCCTTTCTTTTTCATACTCAATGTAGAAAGGGTATAATTTTCAGGTAAATTAATAGACCTGGATGTTGTATGGTCAAATGTTAAACTCTGAACCCTACTGCCGGATATCTTATATTGGGTAAGTACCTGCTGGACACATATGTTAGAGAGAAATATCAAAAAACTTTTATAAACTGAGACTAATATAGCAATAATTTAATTTGCCAGGTAGTTTCACAAATACGTGTCCAAAGGATCCAATATTAATCCATGTTCCCAGTCTGTTAGCACCTTGTTTTGAGATGTGAACCTGTCGGACCTTCTTATAAGGGACTATTTGAGAACCTTAGTGCAGAAGTTCGGTTGGTAAAAAACACAATAATTTCAGAGGAAAATATCTTTTTTGGTTTTACATGTCCGATGTTCAACAATGTTCCCATCTGGTGGCCATTAAAGGTGAGTTGTTGACAGTACCATCCTAGGACTAGTGTGGCCAAAATTGGTTCTAACTGGCTTGTGGTTTCAGATCAGATCTTTGAACTTGTTTCCAAAATGTCAAATGATAAATCATGTTTCCTACTGTAGGTCATTTTTGATTACAGATGAAGCTGTCGAACGCCTTTTTAGAGGG
>MJUU01048177.1:0-12164 GCA_002080025.1 Modiolus philippinarum | reverse complement strand
TACATTGTAGACGCTGGTTATCACAAATGTAAAACGAGATGAATGCCCGGAGGGAGATGAAGAAAAAACTTTTGTCAATTACTGTATATCTAAAAGTAATTTACAAAATCAATAATTGAAGACATTGTAGTGAATCCGGCAGAAATAATATCTGCAATTGGAAAATGTGTTATTTTTAATTTTTACACAAATTCCTGCTGCTTTTAGAATTTAATCATCTCAAAATTCAGGTTTTAATATTCAAGCTGGATTTAATTTTTTGCATCCAGAACCGCTCTTTTGCTTGTCGCTTTGTCTCATTCCAAGATTTATTTTGGTCAATTGCGACAACTTGCATGTCTGTCCAGCTATGTCCTATGCTGTTGAAATGGACAGCCGTTGCCTGTGTTAATTCCTTTTTCTTTATGTGATTACGATGTAAATTAATACGGAGATTTAGTGAATTTTTTGTTTCACCAATATATTGTTGTTGACATACCGCACACGTAATCATATATATCACATTTTCGGATTTACAGGACAAGTTGCCGAAAATTTTGAATTTCTCGCCAGTTGCTGTGCTCTCAAATGTCGATGTTGTAAGACTGTATTTGCACAAAAGACACCGTTTGTCTGGACAGGTCTTAAATTGTCCTATTACAGGTGATTTTAGTTTAGCCTTAACGAGCATATCCTTCAAGTTCTTGGGCCTGCGAAAAGATATAAGTGGTGGTTCTGGGAAAAGGGCTTTCATTTTAAGTGACGCATGCAAGGCTGGCATGCATTCACAAGTAATAGCTGACAAATTTGGAAGTTGTGGATGGAAAGTCGTAACAAATGGGATTCGAGAGTTCCTTTTCTTTTTATTTCGGTATTGTAACAACTGTTTTCGTTCTAAAGTTGAAACCTTTTCAATTGTTAAATCTTGGAATGAGACAAAGCGACAAGCAAAAGAGCGGTTCTGGATGCAAAAAATTAAATCCAGCTTGAATATTAAAACCTGAATTTTGAGATGATTAAATTCTAAAAGCAGCAGGAATTTGTGTAAAAATTAAAAATAACACATTTTCCAATTGCAGATATTATTTCTGCCGGATTCACTACAATGTCTTCAATTATTGATTTTGTAAATTACTTTTAGATATACAGTAATTGACAAAAGTTTTTTCTTCATCTCCCTCCGGGCATTCATCTCGTTTTACATTTGTGATAACCAGCGTCTACAATGTAGCTGTTGTTGTTTTGGCTAGAGACTTTTTTGTACATAGTTTTTGTTTGATTTTATTTTTTATTTTTATTGTGTTTTGAATTTATTGTGTTTTGAAAAAGGCCCGGATAGGGGCTGAAATATTAACTGTATTATTTGTGTACTGTTCACTTTTGTCTATTGTTTGATTATATATGTGTGTGTGTGTTACAATTTCCGTTACGGTCGTTTGCTGCTGCTTGTGGTTTAATAATAATTTTTGCTTTTTGCCATAATAGGAAAGTAAACAACCGCTAAAGTGACAGAAATTTCAAGGGGGCTATTTTTGAACTATTCATTAATTCCCTTACTTTAATTATCTCTTAGCAACAATTATTGTAACTTAGTTTCTCAGAGTTGAACTATTAAGGGAGAATGAGTGTCAGATTTCATAAGCATTCAATATCCTCGGGTTTTATCTATTTAAATAGGTTTTTTTGGCACATGTATCATATTTTCACTTAAAAATGCATAAGATAGACACTCAATAAAATTTTATCAACTTTCAATTATATTTGAAAGGCATAAAAACATCCAATGAAAAGTGAAAGAAAACCCTAGAGAGAACCGTTTTCCACCAAAATTTTGACGTCGTATATCTCAAACATTCTTTCATGGATATTCTGATTTTGTTTGGCTTCTGTTGTTCTAATAGTAAAGCTCTTCGAAACAGAAGGCCACCGTTTTAATTCTAATTACAAAATTTCTGACACTCGTACTTCCTTAACAAAAAGTTGACAAAGGGAAAAATGATTCAGAAAATTTTGATATAAATTATCATTGCAATGCGTTTTAATAGCAAACAGTAAAACTAGTATTAAATTTTTGCAATGAAAATCTCAGCGACAAATCTCGCTTAATGGTAAACGTTCGGGAACCAGTGGCTGGGCAATCGTTTTTTTTTTTTTAGATATTTGACATTCGGTTTAAAGGATCTTTACAATAGAATGCGAGATAGTGTTCGCCTTTTAACAGAATGACCAGTATAGGTATTGACTTATCAAACGTAACATAAATTACAGGTAGTACTGAAATTGCAATAGCATTGTCTGAAAAAACATAGAGACGATTAGCAAAGAATTCCGCTTAAAACGGTGCTAGGGGCCGTCTTGAACTTACTATGAGGTATGAACAAAGCTCATTGTTGAAGGTCTCATGGTGACTTCAAGATGAAGAACAACAATAAATGCGTTGTTCCTTTGCTTGTTTTTTACCATGTATTTGTAGAGACTTTGTCTCATGTGCATTTACTCCATATCCTTTTATTCAGCATTTAGTGAAACAGAGCACTATAGTACAAATGTAGAAAAGGTATGTTGTCCTCCGCACCAAGTACTAGTAGTATCTTTCTTATATTTGTTATTGTAAAATGCATCTATATATTAATTCCTTTACTTAAATTATCACTTAGCAACAATTATTTAAACTTAGTTTCTCAGAGTTGAACTATTAAGGGAGAATGAGTGTCAGATTTCAGAAGCATTCAATTACAATATCCTCAGGTTTTATCTATTTAAACGGGGTATTTCTTTTTTTTTTTGCACATGTATCATATTTTCGCTTTAAAATTAATAAGATAGACACTCAATAAAATTTCATCATTTTTCAATTATATTTTCATATACTTGAAGGCATATAAATATCCAATGGAAATTGAAGGAAGACCCTAGAGAAAAAACATAGATTAGGTGAAACAGAGCACTGTAGTAAAAATGTAAAAAGAGATATTTTTTCCTCTGCACCAAATAATAGTAGCATCTTTCTTATATTTGTTATTGTAAAATGCATTGGCAAGCCATACCGAATAAAAAGACAGTAAAAGGAAATATCTACTGTGAGCAATTAGAATTATTTGCTATATTAGACATTTTTGTAATATTAGAATCGCCATTTTTGTAGCTTGAAATTACACAAACTATATAAAAAGTTTTTTTTTACGCATTCGATCGGATATTACGTTTTCTGTACCACCAACCTTACTTACACTGGAATAAATATCCCAAAACAGGACAACTAAGAGACAACACAGATAGAGACAGCATGACAGGCAAAAACTACAGATAGAAACAGTATCACAGGCAAAAACCACAGAAAGAAACAGTATGACACGTAAACAACAAGGATAGAAACAGTATGACAGGTAAAAACCACAGATAGAAACAGCATCACACGCAAAAAACAGAAAGAAGCAGCATGACACGCAAAAGCCACATATAGAAACAGTATGACATGCAAAAATCACAGAAAGAAACAGTATGACAGACAAAAACCACAGATAGAAACAGTATGACAGGCAAAAACCACAGATAGAAACAGTATGACAGGTAAAAAAACACAGATAGAAACAGTATGACAGGCAAGAACCATAGATAGAAACAGTTTGACAGGTAGAAAAACACGGATAGAAACAGTAAGACAGGCAAAAACCACAGATAGAAACAGTATGTCAGGTAAAAAACACAGAGAGAAACAGTATGACACGCAAAAACCACAGATAGAAACAGTATGACAGGTAAAAACCACAGATAGAAACAGTATGACAGGCAAAACCCACAGATAGAAACAGTATGACAGGCAAAAACCACAGATAGAAACAGTATCGCAGGTAAAAAACACGGATAGAAACAGTATGACAGGCAAAGACCACAGATAGAAACAGTATTACAGGCAATAACCACTGATAGAAACAGTATGACAGGCAAAAACCACAGATAGAAACAGTATGACAGGTAAAAACACGGATAGAAACAGTATGACACGGAAAAAACCACAGATAGAAGCAGTATGACAGGCGAAAAACCACAGATAGAAACAGTATGTTAGGCAAAAACCACAGATAGAAACAGTATGACAGGCAAAAACCACAGACAGATACAGTATGACAGGTAAAAAATACAAAAATACCGAAGTTGCAGAAAAAACAGTCAATTTCTGTATGTTGTACACGTGTTTCAAGGAGTAACCTCTCACCAGCAGCATTAAAACCAAATAATTCTACAACCATAATCCAAAAGTAGTCAAAAAAGAAGTACTCATTACCAAATAACATCGAAATAGGAGGCCAAATTCAGTACAAAAGATATCTACCAAGTGCCATATAAGGAATGAAGCCTTAGTATTTTGAAGGGGTTTGAATTTTGATAAAAACAGTAAATTTCTATAAAATGCAAGGTAAATTTTCATGTCAGATTAGTCTTACTTTTGGGCAGGTGAATACCCTCGGGGACCTCTGGTCCACCAGCAATGGCATCGACCCAATGGTTTCAAAATACAAAAATATCGAAGTTGCAGAAAAAAGTCAATTTCTTTATTCTGTACACGTGTTTCAAGGAGTAACCACTCATAAGAAGCATTAAAACCAAATAATTTGGAAAGCCATCATAGAAAAGTAGTCAAAAAAAGAAGTACTCATTACCAAATAACATCGAACTAGGAGGCCAAATTCAGTACCAAAGATATCTACCAAGTGCCATACAAGGAATGAAGCCTAAGTATTTTGAAGGGGTTTGAATTTTGATAAAAACAGTAAATTTCTATAAAAGGCAAGATAAATTTTCATGTCAGATAAGTCTGACTATTGGGTAGGTGAATACCCTCGGGGACCTCTGGTCCACCAGCATTGGCATCGACCCAATGGTTTCAAAATACAAAATTACAGAAGTTGCAGAAAAAAAAGGTCAATTTCTGTATGCTGTATACGTGTTTCAAGGAGTAACCTCTCATCAGCAGCATTAAAATCAAATAATTTGGAAAGCCATCATCCAAAAGTAGTCAAAAAAGAAGTACCCATACCAAATAACATCGGAATAGGAGGCCAAATTCAGTACCAAAGACATCTACCAAGTGTCTTCAAGGAATGAAGCCTTAGTATTTTGAAGGGCTTTGAATTTTGATAAAAACAGTAAATTTCTATAAAATGCAAGGTAATTTTTTTTTGTGAGATAAGACTGACTATTGGGCAGGTTAATACCCTCGGGGACCTTTGGTCCACCAGCGTTGGCAACGACCCAATGGCAAAAACCGAAGATAGAAACAGTATGACAGGCAAAAACCACAGATAGAAACAGTATGACACGCAAAAACCACAGATAGAAACAGTATGAGAGGTAAAAACCACAGATAGAAACAGTATGACAGTCAAAAACCACAGATAGAAACAGTATGACAGGCAAAAACCACAGATAGAAACAGTATGACAGGTAAAAAACACAGATAGAAACAGTATGACAGGCAAGAACCATAGATAGAAACAGTATGACAGGTAGAAAAACACGGTTAGAAACTGTATGACAGGCAAAAACCAGAGACAGAAACAGTATGCCAGGCAAAAACCACAATGAGAAAAAGTATGACAGGCAAAAACTACAGATAGAAACAGTATTCCAGGCAAACACCACAATGAGAAACAGTATGACAGGCAAAAACCACAGATAGAAACAGTATGACAGTTAAAAAATACGGATAGAAACAGTATGACTGGCAAAAACCACAGTTAGAAACAGTATGACAGGCAAAATCCACAGATAGAAACAGTATGACAGACAAAACCACAGATAGAAACAGAATCACAGGCAAAATACACAGATAGAAACAGTATGACAGACAAAAACCACAGATAGAAACAGTATGACAGGCAAAAACCACAGATAGACCAGTATGACAGGCAAAAACCACAGATGGACCAGTATGACAGGCAATAACCACAGAAAGAAACAGTATGACAGGCAAAAACCACAGATAGAAACAGTATGACAGGCAAAAATCACAGATAAAAACAGTATGACAGGCAAAAACCACAGATAGAAACCATATGACAGGTAAAAACCACAGATAGAAACAGCATGACACGCAAAAACCAGAAAGAAGCAGCATGACACGCAAAAACCACAGATAGAAACAGTATGACATGCAAAAATCACAGATAGAAACAGTATGACAGACAAAAACCACAGATAGAAACAGTATGACAGGCAAAAACCACAGATAGAAACAGTATGACAGGTAAAAAACACAGATAGAAACAGTATGACAGGCAAGAACCATAGATAGAAACAGTTTGACAGGTAGAAAAACACGGATAGAAACAGTATGACAGGCAAAAACCACAGATAGAAACAGTATGACAGGCAAAAACCACAGATAGAAACAGTATGCCAGGCAAAAACCACAATGAGAAAAAGTATGACAGGCAAAAACCATAGATAGAAACAGTATGCCAGGCAAAAACCACAATGAGAAACAGTATGACAGGCAAAAACCACAGATAGAAACAGTATGACAGTTAAAAAATACGGATATAACAGTATGACTGGCAAAAACCACAGTTAGAAACAGTATGACAGGCAAAATCCACAGATAGAAACAGTATGACAGACAAAAAACAGATAGAAACAGTATGACAGGCAAAAACCACAGATAGAAACAGAATCACAGGCAAAATACACAGACAGAAACAGTATGACAGACAAAAACCACAGATAGAAACAGTATGACAGGCAAAAACCACAGATAGACCAGTATGACAGGCAAAAACCACAGATAGACCAGTATGACAGGCAATAACCACAGAAAGAAACAGTATGACAGGCAAAAACCACAGAAAGAAACAGTATGACAGGTAAAAACCACAGATAGAAACAGCATGACACGCAAAAAACAGAAAGAAGCAGCAAGACACGCAAAAACCACAGATAGAAACAGTATGACATGCAAAAACCACAGATAGAAACAGTATGACAGGCAAAACCACAGATAGAAACAGCATGACACACAAAAACCACAGATAGAAGCAGTATGACAGGCAAAACCCACAGACAGAAACCGTATGACAAGCAAAAACCACAGATAGAAACAGTATGACAGGCAAAGACCACAGATAGAAACAGTGTGACAGGCAATAACCACTGATAGAAACAGTATAACAGGCAAAACCACAGATAGAAACAGTATGACAGGTAAAAACAAGGATAGAAACAGTATGACACGAAAAAACAACAGATAGAAGCAGTATGACAGGCAAAAATCACAGATAGAAACAGTATGACAGGCAAAAACCCCAGATAGAAACAGTATGACAGGCAAAAATCCACAGATAGCAATAGTATGACACGTAAAAGACACAGATTGAAACAGTATGACAGGCAAAAACCACAGATAGAAACAGTATGACAGGCAAAAACTACAGATAGAAACAGTATGACAGGCAAAAACCACAGATAGAAACAATATGATACGTAAAAAACACGGATAGAAACAGTATGACAGGCAAAAACCACAGGTAGAAACAGTATGACAGGCAAAAACCACAGATAGAAACAGTATGACAGGTCAAAAAACACGTATAGAAACAATATGACAGACAAAAACCAAAGATAGAAACAACATGACAGGCAAAAACCACAGATAGAAACAATATGACACGTAAAAAACACGGATAGAAACAGCATAACAAGCAAAAACCACAGATAGAAACAGTATGACAGCCAAAAACCACAGATAGAAACAGTATGACAGGTAAAAAACACTGATAGAAATAGTATGACAGGCAAAACCAAAGATAGAAACAGCATGACAGGCAAAAACCACAGATAGAAACAATATGACACGTAAAAAACACGAATGGAAACAGTATGTCAGGCAAAAACCACAGATAGAAACAGTGTGACAGGCAAAAACCACAGATGGAAACAGTATGACAAGCAAAAACCACAGATAGAAACAGTATGACAGGCAAACACCACAGATAGAAACAGTATGACAGGCAAAAACCACAGATAGAAACAGTATGACAGGCAAAAACCACAGATAGAAACAGTATGCAGGAGTAATCGCAACACAGAGAGACAGCACGACAGGCAAAAAACAGAGAAAGAGACAGTATGACAGGTAAAACCGCAACACAGATAGGGACAGCATGACAGGCAAAAACAGAGAAAGAGACAGTATGAAAGGTAAAACCGCAACACAGATAGAGACAGCATGACAGGCAACAAAAACACAGAAAGAGACAGCATGACAGGTTAAACACAGAAAGAGACAGCATGACAGATAAAACGCAGATAGAGACATCGTGACAGGTAAAACACAGATACAAACAGCACGGCAGGTAAAACACAGATAGAGACATCATGACATATAAAACACGAACAGAGAGAGCATTACAGGTAAAACACTGATCGAGACAGCGTGACAGGTAAAACATAAATAGAGACAGCATGACAGGAAAAACATTAATAGAGCAACATGACAGGTAAACCACAGATAGAGACGGCATGACAGGTAAAACACAGATAAAGACAGTGATAGGTAAAATACAGATAGAGACAGCATAACAGGTAAAACACAAAAAGAGACAGCATAACAGGTAAAACATAGACAGAGACAACATGAACAGTAAAATTCAAAAAGAGCAACAATACATGTAAAACATAGATAGATGAAGACAGGAATAAAAGCCCTGTCCTTGATAAACTGGAGTTTTCTATGTATCGTGTGCGTTTTTTGTCACATGTACATTCACTCCATATCCTTTCATTTTTCCTATAGATACAGCATGACAGGTAAAAGAATTGAACAAGAACGAAACAAAACTTAAACACATGCAAGAAAAATATAATAAAAAGGGTTAACAGGAAACATTTACAATAACAATCACATGCTGCAATCTTCCAGAAAACTACACAGGAAAAACACAACTAACACAAAAGACAAGCGTAATCAACGATAGGAACTCGGTACAGCCGGACTTGGCACCGGCATACAAAAGCAAGCGACACAGTTCAACGCCCCCAAAAATGAACGTATTATTTGATGCTCCAGAAGTTTAAGCATGATCTGCTCTAAGCATCCGTCAAACTTCTTCAAATGTAAATACCGATGTAATTCTTTTTTTTTTCTTTTTGTAATTTGTGTTTTGTTTGTTTGTTTGTTTTTGTTCTTTGGCTTCGTTTCTTTGTGTTTGGTTTTTGTTTGTTTGTTTGTTTGCTTGCTTGTTTGGGGTGGGGGTGGGGGTTGGTAATTAATCATGGGTTTTGAAATAAATAGAAACATTTCAAAGATCAGTCTTATCATACGGATGGCAGTAAAACTTCTGTAGTCACAATTGCAGCGGCGGTTAATTGCAACAGTGTTTTACTCGTATGTTTTTATTATTCTGTAGGAATACGGGACAGATAAAGGGGAGGTTTTGATATTCATAAATCGGTTGACCTCTACCGCTGGCCTTTGCTAGTGCTGGTACCAAGTCCGGCTGTCCCGATTTCCTATCGTTGTCTACGTTTGTCTTGTGTCTCATACGTGTTTTCCCTGTGTAGTTCCATGCCAGATTTTATCTATTTTTTACATTATAAGTTTTTGAGATGTTACAAAATCGCTTTACATACTACATGATTGGCAAAAGTGAGTGAGTAGCTACATGATCGGCAATAATGAATGAGGTAATGAAATATAGCCGTTATTGTGAAAAAAAACGGAAAGTTCACTAGCAGATGAAACTATTACGAATTATTATTAGCTAATTACATCCTTTTGATTATTTTTTACAAAATTTATTTTTGTTAAAAAAATTCTGATAGTATGAAGAATGTCAATACAAAATATCAGAAATGCATGAAAAAAATACATATTTCATTTAGTATCAATATCGACCGGACCATTTAAAAGAATGTTTTTTTTCACACAAAAACATCTTTCACATATCTAATGTGGATTATATATGTCATAAACATTTATAATCCAAAATGATGAAATGATTCTTGAGAAACTATGAAATTCCTAATCGATGAATAATATTGGTTAAGATTATCTTTTAAGTTATATATCAACCTACAGCAATACGTACCTTTTTTCCTTACAAACCACTCTCCATTAATTCCCCGGTTTGTCATTAATCCTACTGATGTAATGACAAGTATGTATCTTCGGTTGAAAAAGTTCCATGTACCGATCTGATTTCTGCCTTCAACAAGTCCTGTACCAACAGTTATATTACCTGCTCTCCAACCTATCCAAAACTCTCTGTATTCAAAACAGTTTAACAATGGTTTAGGGATGTCATTTACAGTAAACGTTAAATATTCTGCGTTGTATATGTGGTACATATTCACATAGGTTCCATTGACAGGATCCTCGTCAAATCTGACAACAAAAAAGTGACTCCGGTAATCTCCGATCGCCGACGTACTGAGAAAAACGAGAGCATCTCTACATATTTTGGCTTTGAATTTAAACACCTTCCCTGATGGATAGGCTTCATTGATTGATATAAGCCATACATGATCAAATATTCTCACGGTATTTGTCGGATCCTTGTTTCCTGTGTCCCATGTATGTACAAAGACATATTCGTCTCCTGAAAAAAGGCAATAATAATATGTGATATACTAGGTATAACAGAAATCAATATTCACAGAAATGTACTTGTTCGTGAGAGAATTTCTCATATGGACATACTATAATAGTTTCAAATCTTGTCATTTATGTTATTCTGACAACTCCCTACTTTTATAATACCAAGTTTTCTTACAATCGACGTGATGAGTGTCCTACGTTTGTCTGTATGTTGTAGTCATCAACTAGCTAAAGACTCATTCGCTACTCAAGGGCTCTTGGTCGTTACAGTGACTTCCTTGAAAGAGCTCAGCTGCTTACAAATAGACTACTTAAGCAAGCTACCAAAAACTTAAAGTCATCACTACAGAAGTTATACGGTCGACATCACGATCTTGTGGATCGCTATGGGATATCTGTTTCCCAGATGACAACAGATCTTTCCCTCTACAATTAAAATTTGTTTTTTCTCTATCGGATTGGACTTTACTACCGGAGTTGACATGTTCATCACGGTGGGTTTCTTATAAGAAACAGGAGATGCTTACTCTACCGGTACACCTGATATCACCCATGGTTTTGATTGGGTCCGTGTTGTTCATTTGTATGCGTGTCTTCATTTTTCTTTTTTGTCCCGTACTCAAGTAATGTCCTTGTTGTTTAGTGTTTCCGATGTTGCCATTGTCCATGCATTGTTCGTTCTGTTGACTTACGGTTCGGTTCTCATATACTTTATGATACTTGTGCTTTTATCAGGCAATGGATGACAGTGATTGTAAGAGCACTTTACCAGTTTATTTATGTTTGTTGACAATCCCACATCCTTGAAAAGACATGGTTGTAGCGTTGTTTAGCGAAGAATTTCCCTCAAACCGGTGTCAGGAGTCGTCTTGAACTTCTATGAGCAAAGCTCATTGTTTAATGTCTCATGGTCACTACAAGATGAAAAACAACAATAAAAGCGTTGTTCCTTTGCTTGATTCTACATTGTTTTGTAGAAACCTTGTCTCATGTGAATTTACTCCATACCCTTACCTTGTTGATTTTCGTCTCCCAATGATTATCTTTTCAGAAAACAATCTAACAAAAACCCATCTCTTGACAAATGTGCAAAAATAAAACAATTGTGTGGAGTTTATGATAAACACCTGACACAATATCCCACACCTATAGACCCCCCTCCCCCAAAAAAAGACCCCTAAAAATAACCTCATTTTAAGTAAAAAAGCCTTAAATTTCACAATAGAAAAATTTTTGAGAGGTGGGAGTACACCGAAAAGAAAATAGTTACACAGAAAAAGTGAAAAAAATTTTTTGACCCCTACCCAAAAAAATTGTTTCACCTTCCACTCCTAAAAACCCACCAAAGGACCTAAAAATGACATAATTTTTATAAAAAAAAAACTATAAAAACAGCACAAAAAACCCATATTTTCCTTTACCCTCAAAAAGAAAAAAATAGACACAAAAAAATATCTAACCAAAAAAAATAAATCTAAAAAAATACCCTCATTTTAAGGAAAAAAGCCTTAAAAACCAAAAGTATATCGAAGGAAAAAAAGTTACACAGGAAAAAGTGATAAAAAAATTTGACCATATTTTACCTTTTTTA
>MJUU01048172.1:29708-47477 GCA_002080025.1 Modiolus philippinarum | reverse complement strand
GGCAGGGGTTCCCCTTATAATCCAGGTTACTTAACATATTGCTGAAATCAAAACATTCCAAGCCCCCCTTTCAAAAAAAAAAAAAAAAAATGGCAGGGGTTCCCCTTATAATCTGGTTTATACATATTTCTGAAATTGTGAAGAAATATATGAAGCAGAACTTTTTTCAAAGATTCAGTGTTCTGGTTAGGTTCCATGGTAACTGAAAGCTCCACTATCCATTACAACCCATTTCAGACCACCATTAAAAAAAAAATGGGCAGGGGTTCCCCTTATAATCAAGATTATACATATTGCTCTAATCAAAACATTCCAAGTCCCTGAGTCCCTCTTTCAAAATAAAGATTTGACAGAGGTTCCCCTTATAACTTATAATATAGTTTATACATATTTCTAAAATAGTAAAGAAAAAATATGTAGCACAATACTGTTTTTCTCAGATCCAGTGTTCTGGTTTGGTTTCCATGGCAACCCTTATAATTCAGGTAATATGTATAGCTGAAATCAATGATTTACAAAAAAATCAGAATACACAAATGTATATTTTTTCATCTAAGATTTTATTTCTACTGGACATTGCCAAGGACTTTTAGTAATATTGAATACTTCTTCACATTAAATTAATTACCTCCCTTTTTTAATTTTGACTTTTCAATATATCTTATTTTTACGTTATTGACATCCCAAAAAGTGTGTTGGTGAATATAATTAGAACTTTGAAATGAATTTACATGTTTAAGCAATATAAAAACTACTTTTGTATGAACAATAAAACTTTTTTTGGCTATTTTTGTTATCGAATAATACCAAACATGTGATTTTAGGCTTTATTGAAAAGTTTAATTTTTGTTGCATTTTTTGAAGTTGTGACCTTGACCATTGTCACACAAACCTCAAAATCAATAGGGTTCCTCCTCTGATCATAACTCATGTCTATGCCAAGTTTCATTTTGATGTGTAATGTGGTTCTGGAGATATTGTGTGGAAACGGATAAGTCAATTTTTTGTTCTATTTTTAGAAGTTGTGACCTTGACCTTTGTCGCACAAACCTCAAAATCAATATGGATCTTCCTCAAATCATAACTCATGTCTGTGCAAAGTTTAATTTGGATATGACATGTAATTCTCAAGATATCATGCGGAAACCAAAAGTTGACACCCCGGACGCCCGGACGCCCAAACAAAATTCATCAAATTATGACTCTGTAGGAAAATAATTTTTAAAAGAATGTTTTGATCTTAGACACAACTTAATGAACTGATGATTTTAATTTATTCGAATTTTTTATCAAGTTTTAACTTTGTTATATTTGATGCCGATATGTATTGATTTGTGTTCTTGTAATGATATTTTAACAAATGTATATTCTGTGGACATTGTGTGCATAATTTTAACTATGTTGTAAATATGATATTTGACGCGCCACTACTTCTACCCTGGTAGTTGGCGCCCCCGTTGTAAAGGGGTAGTTCTAAATAATATATATATATATATATATATATAATCAAACAAAAGACAAAAGTGAACAGTACACAAATAATACAGTTAATATTTCAGCCCCTATCCGGGCCTTTTTCAAAACACAAGAAAAATAAAAAATAAAATCAAACAAAAACTATGTACAAAAAAGTCTAACCAAAACAATAACAGCTACATTGTAGACGCTGGTTATCACAAATGTAATACGAGATGAATGCCCGGAGGGAGATGAAGAAAAAACTTTTGTCAGTTACTGTATATCTAAAAGTATTTAACAAAATCAATAATTGAAGACATTGTAGTGAATCCGGAAGAAATAATATCTGCAATTGAAAAATGTGTTATTTTTAAATTTTAACACAAATTTCCTGCTGCTTTTAGAATTTTAATCATCTCAAAATTCAGGTTTTAATATTCAAACTGGATTTAATTTTTTGCATCCAGAACCGCTCTTTTGCTTGTCGCTTTGTCTCATTCCAAGATTTATTTTGGTCAATTGCGACAACTTGCATGTCTGTCCAGCTATGTCCTATGCTGTTGAAATGGACAGCCGTTGCCTGTGTTAATTCCTTTTTCTTTATGTGATTACGATGTAAATTAATACGGAGATTAAGTGAATTTTTTGTTTCACCAATATATTGCTGTTGACATACCGCACACGTAATCATATATATCACATTTTCGGATTTACAGGACAAATTGCCGAAAATTTTGAAATTCTCGCCAGTTGCTGTGCTCTCACACAGAACTACAACTAAAGGTAATTTTCGCGCTGTTCTGTTTCTTTTGATACAAGGGTTATAAATATTTGCGACGATTTATTTTCGCGATATTTTTACGCTCGGAAAAATCCTTAAAATAAATCATCCGCGAAAATTAGTTGGTTTACAGTATTAGGAAATGTCAAATCGCTCAAAATGTCCTAACCGGTAATTTGAGAAATCTTCCAACCTTCTCTCCTTTCAAAATTGTAGTCATAGAGTTAGTAGTCTACCTGTATTGGTTTTATTCGTATGTGGTTTGTTTCCATTAATTTGTTCACTTTTTTACCTTTGTTGGGCCATTTAGGGCTATATGGTGTGAGGTTCCTCACTGTGTTGAAGACCGTACGGTGACCCCTAGATGCTTTGTTTTAGGTCGTTTTAACCTGATATGAGATGTTATCTCCCTGACATTTACCCCATTTCCTTTCTTTTTCATGTTTATTTAGCTATACGGAACAGATAACGGGGAGGTTTGGGTACCCAGAAACCTGTTTAACCGCTGGCTTTTGCTAGTGCCGAAAGCAAGTCCGGCTCATGTTTTTCCTGTGTAGTTCCCTCGCACATTGTGTTATGTAATTATAATTTGCAGCCATTGTAGGTGTTTCCTGTCGTCCATTTTTTTACATTTGTAATAAATGACAAATTTTCAAAGTACCTCTGTTGTAACAATTCATACTCCAAGTATGATTGAAATTATTCTATGGTCGTTTAGATATTTTCTTTTGTTTTTGTTTACAAAACAACGGCAGTAGAATACCGAAGGAACCGGGGAAGTGATGATTACAAAACTCAAAGTCCATAGACATGGCAAAAAATGAACCGAAAAGCAAAGACAGAACAAGGACGCCAGACAGCCACGAAAATAAAAAGTCGACATTCAGAAGTAAGGCGCTCATAGTGTGAACTACCGTGAACATCATATGCTCCTTTAGGGTAAGCATGTCCTGCCCTGCTAACGACACCAGTCACACCATCAGTGAGGCATATAATGTTTTGAAAGATCTGTTTGAAAAATGACTTATTGTCAAAAATAAATTACTAATATTAATGTTAAATAGATTTTTCTATTTTAGAATGAAAATGTCAGCCGAAGGAATTATAACAGTATTTTTTGCTATCCTTATTGTTGATCTTTGTGAGACCAACACAACTGAGTATTGTCCAACTGCTATGAGCAGATTGGGATTGACCGCTCGTTGCTCTAATCTTGCGTTGACGGAAGTTCCAAGGAATTTGAATCAGAGCAATATAAAGGCACTGTAAGTCTAAATACCAACAGTAGTGGGACATTGTGTACAATTATAGCTCATAATTATCATATATTAATATCTATTACTATTGAATATTTTACGAAAGGATATGGAGTAAATAAACATGAGACAATGACACATATGTTAACTCCAACTGCTATAATTTAAGGTAGTTCGAACCTAATATAAATTTCAGACAGAATTTTTTTTATTTTAAGATATTTTTTAGGTCTTAGTCCATTGTTTCAAAAAATAAAATAAAAATGATATGTCACCGATCATCTTTTCCTGTTATCAGGCTTTGAAAATCAGGCCAAATTCAGTATATTTCAGCGATATTTACAAAGAATATATAGGGAACTGTGAGAACATGTTCATTGTTTAGCTTTCATATGAAGTAAATATCAGATAGATTTTTTATATTTTTTTGATATATCAGAGGCATACATTTCAGCTATATGTTGAGCTGAAAAAATCTATTTGTCACCGTTTGATTAAGAGAGATATTTTATATAGTTAACGAAATAGACAATATTTACGGGAAAGGGGAGTTAATTCGCGGTAAAGAGTATGTCGATCTATAATGACGTCACAATGAAAATTCCAAATAAGGGATATTCCGGCTTGAAAATCAAATCAATTCCGCATCGACTTGTGTTTCGCAAATCCGCCAAACCAATGCGCCGTGTATTAGTGTCGATCTACCTTAAATGAAATGCATGGCCATTTCGGAAATTAATTCCCCATCAGCAGCACTAGAAACCAAATACAGGAAATCCACAATTTCAGAAAAAAAAGTTTCAATCTTATACTCCCCTTAGTTTACTTTATAGAGTATATACCGATAATTATATAGTAAATACAATTAAAGCTCCTCGGGGAGTGAGACCGGATGTGTCGACAGGATATCACCCTGCACGTGGTAAGTTATATGTCTAAAATAAAACCACAGACATTTTGATGAATACATCGGCAAACGAATACCGAAGCAAGGACGAGGAAAGTGAGAATTCTTAAATCACGACAATTCACATCCAACACGAATTGAGACAGTATAACAAAGACTTATAGTTTTCATAACGAGAAAGAATTGCATATCGATGGATATCAACTAGAGTTATGTAATTTTAATATATAAGAAACGAGCCTTTGGCGAGTTCATTATATTTGAAATTACATAACGAGAGTTGATATCCAGCGATATACAATTCTTTCGAGTTGTTAAAACTATTGTTTTATGATTTTCATAATATTTAGTGCCGAACTGCTGTTTTTGTTTCAAACAACAACACCGTTGCTAGGTAACGCTAATCACGGCCAACGAGATTTCACAGTGGTCCAATAAAAACGTCAAAAAATAATAGCACATCACGCGTGGTGTGTTATTAATTGGCGCTCGACCTATGAAATTCCTGTAAAAGCGATCCAACAAGTTCATATCTAACAGTCCATCTTCAAAGTCTCGTTATGTACCGCAAATAATTATTCGTGCAAGGAATAAATAATAAGCGTGCATCACAAGAGAAAAAAAATAAACAAAAATTAACAAGAACGCCACACAACTAAAGCATTAGAAATGTGAAACCCTATAAAAACTTGGGTATCATCAGGTGCTCAGGAAGGGTAAGCGTGATCTGCTCTATACATGGAACACCTCACACAACCAGCTAGAATATAGTTTTGAACGATCTGTTTAATGACTGATTGGTAATTGTCATTTTCTAACCCCTAGACAAAACCAATAAAATGCATAGTACGTCTTACTTCTAATTCTCTAACCCTCAAACAGTACCAAGGTAAAAGTTTAAAAAGCTTATTTGAGTGTATTAAGTGGTCGCAAAATAACAAGGGCAAAGCCGGTATCGCTCACCTGGAACCTGGTGCGTAACAAATTCTATTGACAGCCATTCTAATAGAACATGTTTTCCTGTATGATCCAATGTTAAACTATGTTCCCCACTAGCAGCCGTCTTGGATAAAAGGCGAAACTCAAAGGACTATTGTGGCCAAGTTTGGTTCCAATAGGCCTGGTAGTTTCTGAGAAGATCTCTGAATGTTTTTCATTGAGTCCAATTTTAAACTATGTTCCCTGCTGGCGGCCATCTTAGATAATAGGCGAACCTGAAAAACAATTTTTTTGTAAGGGACTATCCAGGGACTTTTGTGGCCAAGTTTGGTTCCAATTGGCTCAGTAGTTTCTGTGGAGAAGATCTCTAAATGGGTTTTCCCGAAGGGTCCAATATTAAACTATTTTCCCCGCTGGCGGCCATCTTTGATAAGCAGCGAACCTGAAAAACAACTTTTTTGTAGAGGACGACCCAAGGATTATTGTGGCCAAGTTTGGTTCCAATTGGCTCGGTAGTTTCTGATGAGAAGATCTCTGAATGTTATCCCATAGGAGCCAGTGTTCAAGCTGTTCAAGCGGCGAACCTTGAATTTATATTTATATTGAAAACAATTTTTCTGTAGGGGACCACCCAAGGACTATTGTGGCTAAGTTTGGTTCCAATTTGGTAGTTTCTGAGGAGAAGATCTCTGAATGTTTTCCCTATGGTCAAATGTTAAACATCATGGATGAGGTGCAGTCATAAAAAATCACAAACTTTTATGAGGACCACCCAAGGACTATTGTGACTAAATTTTGTTTAAATTGTTCAAGCGGCTTCAGAGGAGATCTTTGAATGCATTTCCCATAGGGTCCTGTATTGAACTATATTCCCCGCTGGCGGCCATCTAGGATAAGGTACGGTAATAAAAATCACAAACTTTGGAGGGGCCCACCAAAGAATTCTTGTGACTAAATTTGCTTAAAATTGTTCTGGGGGCTTCAGAGAAGAAGATCTTTAAATGCATTTCCCATAGGGTCCTATGTTAAACACAAATTTTGAAGGGGACCAACTAAGGACTAGTGTGACTAAGGTTTGTTCAAATTGTTCAAGCCGCTTTATAGGAAAAGATCTTTGAATGTACTTCCCATATAGTCCTATGTTAAACTATGTTCCCCGCTGGCGGCCATCTTGGATCAGGTACGGTCATAAAAATCACAATCTTTGAAGGGGACCACCAAAGGACTATTGTGACTAAATTAGGTTAATATTGATTGATCAAGCCGCTTTAGAGGAGAAGATCTTTGAATGCATTTCCCATAGGGTCCTATGTTAAACTATGTTCTCCGCTGGCGTCCATCTTGGATGAGGTAAGGTCATAAAAATCACAAACCTTGAAGGGAACCACACAAGGACTGATGTGACTAAATTTTGTTAAAATTGTTCAAGCGGCTTCAGAGAAGATCTTTGAATGTATTTCCCATAGGGTTCTATGTTAAACTATGTTCCTCGCGGGCGGCCATCTTGGATGAGGTACGGTCATAAAAATCACAAACTTTGAAGGGGACCATCAAAGGATTATTGTGACTAAATTTGGTTAAAATTTTTCAAGGGGCTTCAGAGGAGAAGATCTTTGAATGAATTTCCCATAGGGTCCTATATTAAACTATGTTCTCCGCTGGCGGCCATCTTGGATGAGGTATGGTCATAAAAATCACAATTTGAAGGGGACCACCCAAGGACTATTGTGACTAAATTTGGTTAAAATCGTTCAAGCGGCTTCAGAGAAGAAGATCTTTGAATGCATTTCCCGTAGGGTCCTATTTTAAACTATGTTCCCTGCTGGTGGTCATCTTGGATGAGGTACGGTCATAAAAATCACAAACTTTGAAGGGGACCACCCAAGGATTATTGTGACTAAATTTGGTTTAAATTGTTCAAGGGGCTTCAGAGCAGATGAGCTTTGAATGCATTTCCCATAGGGTCCTATGTTAAACTATGTTCTCCACTGGTGGCCATCTTGGATGAGCTACGGTCATAAAAATCACAAACATTGAAGGGGACCATCCAAAAACTATCGTGACTAAATTTGGTTTAAATTGACTCCGTGGTTTCAGAGGAGAAAATCTTTGAATGAAAAGTTAACGACGGACTGACGGACGACAGACGACGGACGACAAACGACGGATGCCAAGTGATGAGAAAAGCTTACCCTGGCTATAGCCAGTTGAGCTAGAATTGAAATATTTTGGACGAAGTGGGATTCATTTTTCGGTAACAGGAAAGCAACACCTCATCCCCAGTATTTCAAATTGCTTTATTATCATGCTACGATGTCATATCTATCACAGAATGAAAGCGACAGTCCTTCAGGCGCATTCGTCATGTCTACTCTCGGACTAGAAATTCAGATCCGTGAAAAAAATGCCAATTTCACAAAACCCTTCACACAAAGCACGTTCGTGCCTAAGTATTACTCTAGGTTAGTGGAAACGACACATGAGGTGCAACAACTACAGAAAAATTTGTATTACATCAACATCGGCTATCTTGAACAACGGAAAAGCGATCGCTACCGATATTTTGTGGCTCAACCCGGCCAAATGTTGACAATTGATGTTTGACACCCGTTTACGATCCATTGATCCCCACAAACTTATTTGTAACAGTGCATACCATTTTGGACTTTATTTTAAATATTTCGTTTAAAAGTGATGCATGAAAATACCATAATTTTAAGTATGTTTACATTTCTTGAATATATATTGAATTTTGTATGTTGATATCGTTTCTTGTGTTTATTAAAACATCCTTAACGGAGTATTAATTTCAAGTGTTCCTCCTCGTATCCTTAATTTAACAATGAAGGAATATGGAGTAAATGCAAATAAGACAAAGACTTTACAACAACACGGTAGAACTAAGCAATGAAACAACGCTTTTACATAAAATCATTTTTCTTTATCTTGAAGTCAACAAGAGGCCTTCGACAATGAGCTTAACTCATAGCAAGTTTAAGACGGCCCCTAGTACCGGTTTCAGGGGAATTCATTGCTAATTGTCAAGCAACGCTCCATCCATGTTGGCATGTCCCCCCGTGAATTTATTTCATTCATCATCGCATTCAAATTTTCCGAAAGCAGTGGATTTCTCCAAAACTGTTGTAACATGTCATTTGTTATAAACACTATCATAAAATATCGATTCAAATGGATTATCATTTTTCTATATAAAAGATTTAATCACAGAACTTCCCACATAAGTGCAATTTTGACAGATTTTGTCCATTTTATGGGTTTTTGTTAAAATTCATTGGAAAGCGCCTTCAGAACCAATCTAAAATAACCGCAATTAGCAGAGGCAAATGTTTGTGCACTTGCAAAAAAATTAGGTTCTAGTTCTGTGTCCTTCGAGCAATACCATTTTCACAAACACCGTAAAATGGTCTAAATGGGTACATAAGGCTATTTTCCAGCCATGTTCGACTGTCTATATGTGGGAAACATACCGGAGTGGCATGAATTACTTTTATTTCTAGGAAGTACAAGTACAAGACAATACATAATAAAAATTGTAACAAAATTGGAGCATATTTTAAAATGACCTATGATTGGAAAATAAATTCATGGCTAAATGATCATACTTCTTTAACTGGAAAAGCATTCTTACAATTGCTGTCATCCATTGCCCGACAAATAGACTAGTAGAGGACGATCACTACATTTAAACAACCACAGGCACTCATCGAGTCAATAGTAAGAAAACTCGGCATAATAAAATCATGAGACGCGGGCACAATAAACAGGTGGTCAGAAAATCAATTTTAAATTACAATAATTAAAAAAAAAAAAAAAAATGAAAGTATAATAGTGCATCCATATGAGAAATTTTCTCACGAACAAGTACACCATAATTGAAATGTTTATAAAAAACACATATCTCTCACGGGGAATTTTTACGGACTCCACACTGCAGGAGGCCCAAGTCCAGTCTAAATATAACAATGAAGGAATATGGAGTAAATGCAAATGAGACAACTCTTTACAAATACATGATAAAACTAAGCAATGGAACAACGCTTTTCTTGTTGTTCGTCATCTTGAAGTCACCATGAGGCCTTCAACAATGAGCTTAACTCATACCTCGTAGCAAGTTGTAGGAATAGTTTTCTTGTAATGATATATATCTGTTCGTTAGGTCCATGTATACTGAAGGATGCTGTAGCAAATTGTATTAGCCAAGCTACACATACACCGTATACAGACGCAAAACTCCCGTTACTTTCCACGCTTAAATTTATTAAATATAATAAAGTCTGGGGACGGAATAATACGCCAAAAATGATTTTTCTGGAGTTTTGAATACAAATATGACACATCTGGACATACTTGTTTAGCTTACATTAGAATCCAATGCGGTAACTAAAATTCCTATGTGGATTGTCGTACAGGTGATGTTGCAGATTAAAGTATAAAAAATAAAAAAGATAAAATGTGTAAACATGGCTTTAATAAGCTTCCGTAGTTGTCGTGATATGTTAATATATAAAAAACGTGCGTCCTGTTAACATTATTTTAATCATTCTGTGGAAATATATTCCTGTGCTCTTTTCTATGGTGGCCCGATGCCAACAAACAAAATTTGTTTTACAACAGTTAAAGTCTTTAGACGAAAATAAATCTACTGGTCTGGATAACCTTAGTGCAAAAAATTTTTTAAAAATGTCAGCTGATTATATTGTAAACCCATTGACTTATATATTTAATTTGAGTATATCAAAAATGATTTTTCCATCTTTGTTTAAACTTGCAAAAGTTACGCCACTGTACAAAAATAAGGGGTCGAAACACGATATCTCTTGTTATAGACCTATATCAATTCTACCATTATTATCAAAGATTGTAGAAAGACACGTTGCTAACAATCTGGTAGACTTTTTAGAAGATTTTAAATTACTACACAATTTTCAATCTGGATTTCGTAAATATCACTCTTGCCAAACAGCATTAACCGCACTTGTTGATGAGTGGTTAAAGGAAATTGATACAGGTAATATGATTGGTGTTGTTTTTCTTGATCTTGCGAAAGCTTTTGATTTATTAAATCATAATATTTTACTGAGAAAGCTCAAACAATACAAATTTTCGACAGCCTGCCTAAATTGGTTTAAATCATACTTGTCAAATAGAAATCAAGTAGTAAAAGTTGGAAATTGCCTGTCTGGCACGCTTGATATAAAATCTGGGGTACCTCAAGGTTCAGTCCTTGGCCCTATATTGTTTTTATTATATATCAATGACTTGCCTTTTTATATGCAAAATTCAAAAACTCATTTATTTGCTGACGATGGTACTTTATATGCTGCTGGAAAAGATATCGATTTTATAAGAAGCCAACTGAATAATAATCTAAATCATGTTTTACGTTGGTGCAACGACAATGAGATGCATTTGAACACTGAAAAAACCCACTGCATGTGTATAGCCTCAAAACAAAAGCTTTCTACAATAGATAATAATCTTGAACTAAGCATAAATGACATTTCTTTGTCACAAACTTCATCTGAAAAACTTCTTGGTGTATTTTTAGATAATTCGTTAACATGGTCTGTTCATATCAGTCATATTGTTTCAAAAGTAAATGCTTTACTAGCTCTCTTGAGACGCATAAAAAAATATCTGAATTTTGATACCAGAATTTTATTTTATAATGCATATATTCTACCACATTTTGATTTTTGCTGTACAATATGGGGAAATTGTAGTAAATATTTAAAAAATAACATTTTGAAATTGCAAAAGAGAGCGGCAAGGATCATACTTGATGAATACATCTTCAGAATTGTTCAAAGAAACTCGCATTGCAGAATTTGACAAAAGAATTGATTATCACAAATGTCTTTTAATATACAAGTCATTAAATAATTTAGCTCCATTATATATTCAAAATCTCCTAAGACCACTCAAAAATATTACTACATCTTACGATACAAGATCAAAATCAAAAGAAACTTTATTACTTCCAAACACTAGGACAGAACTATTCAAATCAAGTTTTTCATACAGTGGTCCTAAATGTTGGAATGGTTTATCGGTAAATGTACAAACAGCGGGATCTGTTCTTGAATTTAAGAGAATGTACAAGTCAATGTATTTTTGATTCCTTCCTTAATTTTAATGTATATGTTATTTGAATGGTCATTGTATTTGTATATCATGCTAATTATTCTTTGTATATTATTTTAACTTGTATTGTAAATATGTTTATGAGGGCCTTGTGGTAGATTGGTTTGATCCAAACAAGTTTACCCTCTTTAAATAAAGCTATTATTATTATTATTATTATTATGTGCCCATTTCGCGTTTTGCGTTTTCTACTTGCACTTTCCAAAGAGCGAAAACGCGAAAGTCAAAACGCGAAAACGCGAAATCGAGAAGTCGAAAACGCGAAATGAATTTCACTTCAGGTGTTTCGCGTTTTCGCGTTTTTGCTTTCGCGTTTTCGCATTTTCGCAATTTCGCGTTTTCTCATTTTTCTCGCAAAACCGAAAACATGAAGTAAATTCATTTCGCTTTTTCGTGATTTCGCTTTTGCGTTCTCGCTTTCGCGTTTTCGCTCTTTGGAAAGTGAAAGTAGAAAACGCGAAATGGCCACATCGGGCCACCATACTTTCCGTTCCCATTTTAAGGGTGCTCACATACATACATTGTCCCGGCATTGTCCTCACGAATACTTGTATAGAGTCTCATTTGGAAAGACGGCGTAATTGAGATGCATAATTTGTGCGCGAAAATCATAATCTGAAGCCGGATTCATACTCGGGATAATTTCAATTTCGACAGCAGTATTAAGTTTTAATTTTAATATACTTTTAAGCGGCGCAATTCATTTGAGCACAAAAAGTATTTCAAATGGGCGCAAAAATTACTTCATTTAGGCGCAAAAAAAAAATAATTCAGGCGTATAATTATTGTACCTGTAGGGTGTGAAGTATAATAAAAACACAATTGTTGCATGTCGTTCCGCCCATCACAACTTTTGCCACAACTATTCGTTCAACTTTTGCTTCACAGCTTATACTTTTTTTACATCTCCAAGATATGTCATTATTTTTTAAAGAATTTTATCAACTTTTAACGTAATTCTTTTATAACATTATTATTAGATTAAAGAAATATAACCTCTCTGAGTCTCTTATCAAGAAATGTCGGTGGGGCTTTCAAACTAAATTATCAGTAATTTCGGTATTTTGTTACTTAAACATAGTTTTCCGGCCATGCTTTTTTGTCATTTGTGACGTCAACGTTATCTGGTATAAATAATTTTGCTATCTTTGATTTTCTCTCCGTGGATATAAGGAATGGCACGAGTAAATCACGAGATTTCCACGAAACGTGTTTTCGGTTTGCTCTATAGACCCCTTCACGATAAATGACAAATTACCGAAGTTACTGTTAAATTATTTTCTGCATGTGTGCATTTCGACAACTTACGTCTCATCAGTCCAGATAAAACCAAAACATGATAACTGTGGTCATGAATTTTACGCATGCGATCATATGCCTTTGTGTGGGTAACATGCAACGTTATAATATTTGTGAAGTCTTGATTAATTGTCAAACGACGTCATTTTTGCTAGAACTATTATCAATTTCCACTCAAAATCTAAGGAACGCAATTATCGTGAAAGTGTCTTAACAATGTCAGATATATATATTTCAGGGATACCCTTCTATGTGAAGTAAAACTAAATGTTGTGGTAATTACATAATAAGGTTGTGTCTTACATTTTTATTTGTAGACATCTCAGCTATAATCAGATAACAAATCTTACGGTTGGAGCATTCGATTCCTACACCGATCTTTTATTATTGTGAGTATTTAAATGATAAAGAGCAACAAGTAAAACTATCGTTTAAGGATGCTCAATGGTCACGTTTTATTTGTATTTTTGTAAGATTTTTGGACGCCTCTGGTTTTATCTATTCAAAAGTATAATAATAGTTTGCCCTCCAACCCCATAGTTTGTTTGGATAGTTTCATTTTTAGCTCACCTGGCATGAAAGGCCATGTGAGCATTTGCCTTCCGATGAATTGGCGGCCGTCGTCCGTCCGTACGTCGTCCGTCCGTCAACCTTTTACATTTTGACTATCTCCTCTCAGAAACCACTGTACCAATTTTAACTAAACTTTACAGGAATGATGTAGGGAAGGTCCTTTACTTAGTGTGCTGAAATCCCCCCCCCCCAAAAAAAAAAAAAAAAAAAAAACAACAACAAAAAACATGGCTGCCAACGCTGATTTAACATTGGACCCTATGGGAAAAAAGCATATATTTGCTATCTCCTTTGAAGCTACTGAAGCAAATTGAACCAAACTTTACAGGAATGATGCATGGAAGGTACTTTATTTAGATTGCCGAATTTTTCCGACGCAGTCGGTATTGTGCTTGCTTTTTAACCTTCGAACTTTATGATGCTGAAACCTTGGTAACAGAGTCCCTTGACCAAATATCTTCACTCTGATTGGATATAAAGGTTTTCAAGTTCAACAAATGGAGGTTCCTAAAAGGGGCGTTGTCGTAAGATGTAAAATAAAAAGTTGCATTAATTCTTCGACGTACGGGATATAATTTTGTAAATGTTCTGTGTACGAGGAACAATAACAACAGAATTAATAAAGTGTACTTTCATTTATCGATAAAAGTGCTCATGATCAAACTACATTCATTACTTTCCCACAGATTGTCAGGTAATGTGGATCAAGTAACTAAAACAATTTATGGTGTATTTTTCCACATTTTCCTTTCATGTACGAACCTACTATATACATGATTAGGAATACGAACTGTAAAACACTAAAATTTGTTGTAAAATATTAAGAATATTAAGAAAACAATTAAAATTTGCGTTTTTAAGAAAAGGCCCGATCGTGATCGTGATACCCAAAAATGTTAACTGTCAGGTAACTATAAATAGATTTTCAAAAAAATATTGATCGGACTATAAAATTTTTTTAATTATTTTTCTGCATTTCATTATTTTAATCATAAAGGGAACCTTTGGAAAATAGGTGAAACTACCGTAAATTGACTATGTTTATTAAATGCATAATAAAATGTGTCCTCCATATCTATATAATTGCTTACCGCCGATTATGGCTGATGTAAGTAAGTGATTATAATTTTCGTAATAGCAATAACTATGTGAACCCAAGAAGTCGACTAAAAACCTCGTCACTTTCTTTTATACCTTCAACGGTATCTCTTTGGAATGGTATGGACTTATCTATCAGGAATTCTCCTGCTATCTCCTCCTTTAAAAATAAAATTAGAAGTTTATCCTTCAAATCTCCAGATTATTATGGGGAAGGGGATAGGAAATTAAATGTTTTGCATACAATATTAAGACACCAAAGTAGCTCATTAAATGCTGACCTTTCTCGTATTCATGTAGTGAACGATGTGGTGCTGCACATGAAGATGCATTCCATTACTTTTTTGAATGTCCACTCTACCAAAACGAAAGAATATTATTGGTTGGCAGTTAAAATCCAAATGACTTCAATAAAGAAACATTACTGTTCGAAAACGACGACTACAATGATAATATAAACTTAGAAATTTTCAAGTACGTTCGCACATATATTCGTCAAACTAAGCGCTTTAATTAAATGGTATAGTAATGTAAATTGATAAGAATTATCACATTTTTTGTTTGTGTTTTTGTTGTTTCTCTTTGTATATTGTAACAATATTTATACAATTTGCCTTGCTGTTATATGTACAATATATCTATGTAAGGAGAGGACTTTAAATAAGTTGTGACAACTTGTTGTCCAATCCTTTTGTCACTTTTTGGCAATAAATTGCCTTTACTTATTTCAATAGACTCAGACTGTAACTTGTAAATTAATTTAATTAAGACTGCGACATCTATGGACTAATTAATATACATGCTAAAGCACAAATTGCATTAGCTCATAGTCAAAGCAGCTTTTATAAACTGGAAAATTTGTAAGTTTCAACAGTTCTGAAAACCGGCATAAAGTATACGGACCCAGTAAAACTAAAAATTTGACAATCGATATTTTTGTGAAATTTAAGTCATTAGTTTGTTTATTGTTATTCTAATTATCTATTATTGGATTTAATTATTTTGTGTATTGCTTTCGCAAGATTTTTCTACCGTAAGATCCCCTCGTGTTGAAATTTTCAATATGAAAATATTCTGCTTTTTAATTTAAAATTAAAAATTCGAAGCACAAACACAAGGACTCATTAAATTGTTTATTTAAATTGTTGCTTATAAGGTAAAAATGTCCATATAAAATTTACATAAGTTGGAGTTGATAAGTTGGACTTTTTTTCTAGTTTGATTTTCATGATTTTTACTGTCAGTCTTTTTGTGTATTTATTTTTTAGCCATTCACCACACATAAGGAGAGGGTTTGGGTTTAACCCCGTCGCAATTTTTGCGCCTGTCCTAAGTCAGGAATATGTTGGTCATTGGCTTGTCCTTGTCTTCTAATGAAATTTTAGTTTCTTGATATTCGGTTAATGGGATGTGGTTTGTTTCCATTCATTTATTCACTTTTTTTTACCTTTTTTGGGGCCATTTAGGGCTTCTTATATGGTGTGAGGTTCCTCACTGTGTTGAAGACCGTACGGTGACCCCTAGATGCTTTGTTTTAGGTCATGGGATATTGTCTCCTTGACATTTACCCCATTTCTTTCTTTTTTATATAAATACCATTTTCATAAATCGAATATGTTTTTAAATGAATCCTTAACTTTTAATCGAAAGCATTTTGTCAGTGCATAAACACGATATTAATATATTGCCTGCGAAATTTATATTTATGAAAAGTGATTGTGATAATTGAGTTTTTAAAAGTCACTACAATAGAATGGCGTCCGTCGTGTTACGCACATACAGACGAGCACACCAGATCTCTAATTGTAAGGTAATGATAGGAAATATCAGTTGTAATGCAATGCACTATAAACGTTTTTAAATTAATTGTCAAAGCAAAAGTATGCCACTTGAATTAAAATAACATGTACGTTCGGATCATTTTTTTCATCGCTTCATACAATGTTTTGAACGATTGTTGTTTTGAAGAACAAAGAAAACACACCTATCTTATTCACGATTTTACTGTGTCGACTATCTTTTTAAAGATAGTACTTGTTTCTGATCTGCTAAAAACATGACCAACAGCGCAGATCATAGTTTAACATGGGACCCTGTTTCAAAAAAATATATTTGCTATCTCCTCTGAAGCTACTGAAACAAATTGAACCATTTTTCTGATCCACCAAAACACATGGCCGCCAGCGCTGAACTTAGGTTTAATATTGACAAAACACGTGGAATCCAGTGCAAAGCATAGTTTAACATTGGAGCCCGGTATGAGATAACCATCCTTTTCATCATCTTCTCTGAAACTAATCAAGCAAATTTAACTAAATGTTAAGAGGGAACTTTGCAAAAATTATTCATTTCAATAGGATCAGGAAAAAAACACAGATGCTAAGGCGAACATACATGGAGAACATACATTTGACCCCATTGCTAACAAATATCTGTTTTGCTCGTGCATGACATAGAAGCATTTCAGGTTAGCGATACAGGCGCAGTCTCTGAGCATCTAGTATATATGTTAAGTAGCATTCTGTTTTATTAAATCCTTATTATTTTGTCACATTCATTGATGGATAAACATTGCTTATGCGACACCTATGAAAAATTCCTAGGACTTCAGTTTCCCGCCAAATTTTTAACCACTTATATATCTAAAATAACATCAGCAAGCTATATTGCAGCAGTATAGTGAAATGAGAACGCCAGCACAGTCAAAACCATACAAGTAAACGACTCGTGAGTCTTGTAAGCGGTATTTAAAGCTTCGCTTATTATAATTTTCTCAATTGTACAACGAATCCCAAGGGTTAAAGACCTCTGGAATGTACCCTTGCGATAGCTGTAATTATCATTCAAATAGACGGTTCAGTCTTGTACGTCCCAAACAATTGGTTAATAATATAAAGCAAGAGATGGACAGACAACAATATATAGATATCCGAGGAAAGCAATGTTACTGAAGAATCAAAGTATGCTATGGATGAAAAAATCTAACAAAAGAGACACACGTTTGGCATCGCCATGGGACATAGTAATAACCAAAGCCATGAATGGTAATCAGTCCGAATACCAACAAAAGGTTGAAGAATATATTGAAGATGTAACATGAAGAAGACAAGGCACGCTAACAGTTGGCATTGGGAGGAAGGGAATGCGGCCTATCCTTTGGATAGCCAGTCACAAGCCTGTTGAAACGCAGAGTGACCCTTCCTTGATTTAGAAAATATTTACTGGAATCAAATGTAATATTTCATATCACCACTACCATCACCACCACCACCACCACCACCACCACCACCACC
>MJUU01048172.1:0-25250 GCA_002080025.1 Modiolus philippinarum | reverse complement strand
GGGGGGGGGGGGGGGGGGGGCAGACGCCATACCTGGAGTTGTTGCTCTTAGGTAAACTATATACACTGCAAATCATACAAACAACAACATTTAAGAATAAAACAATGCTGATATGTTTTGATGTATATGTTGAACATGCTTAATGTCAAATATCTCTGTCAACTATGTCTGAAAAGCAGCCAAATGCTGACGTTTTCGAGTCCTTGATAATTCGAGACATATAACTCTCTATTATGTTCTATGAGTGTTGTTTCTATAAAAATAACCCTCCACAGTCAACATGTAACATAAGTAGCAAGCATTAATACCTGTGTACACAATATACAAAACTATAGCTATCAGAGTAAAACGCATTTGTTCACCACTAAACAAAGACTTGGGGACTTAAGGCACCATCTAAAATCAAGGGGGTACTCTGACAAAGTCATACAAAAAGGGTTCAATAGAGCATGCCAGGTCACCAGAGACGAACTCCTTCAATACAAAGATAAGAAGGTAAATAAAAGAATTCCCTTGGTCATCACGTATCATCCTTCGCTGGCAAACGTTTCGAGCTTGGTCCGTCATCACTGGAAAGAAATCGAAAAATGCAAAAAACTATCGAAAATGTTCCCTGAGCCTCCTATCATTGCTTTTAGACGACCAAAAAGCATTAAAGATACTTTGGTCCGAGCGAACCTTCCGCAAAACTCGTCACCACTTGGCCAATGCAAACCTTGTGATGACAGAAGGTGCAAGTGTTGTCAGCAAATGCAACAAACACAAACATTTAGTAGCAAAAAAAAAAAAAAAAAACAGATAAGGTATACAAGGTGTTCTGCAATGTAAATTGTAAGACACCTAATGTCGTATACCTCATTGACTGCCAGGTCTGTGGTCTACAGTATATGGGTGAAAGTGTCCAACCGTTCAACAAAAGAATGAATGGACACCGCAGTGACCTCACCAAAAAACTATTTCTGCCTGTCAGTCAACATTTCAAATTACCTGGACATTCTTTGGAAGATTTTGCAAGATAAAAAGTGACCATCATTGATCATGTGCGGGGTTGGAGCGATAAACAGAGACAATCGAGAGAAAGCTTCTGGATCAGAGAGTTATGTGCATTACATCCGGATGGCATTAACAAGAAATCGTAGTAATTTGTTTTTCATTCCGTTTATTTAAGTATTCATTTTCACAGTATTTGTTTATATATTTATCAAAGAAGTGATGTTTTTACATATAGTGTTTAGCGGGGCTAGTCCCGCCCCTACCCATTTTCTTAATTTATCATTCAGTTATGTATTATCACAAGTCTGGTACAAAAATATCTTTGTGTAAAAATTGTAATATTGTGTCCAGGTAAAATATCTTTGACGTTCGATGTATGTAAATATTTTTTACGATAACTTATCGAGAGACGTTGAAAAAGCTAGTAGGTCTAGTGAAAATTTCGTCATTTGATCAATTTAGGTTTTTTATTGCCTAAATTTCTCTATAATAATTTTATTTTGATGTTGTTGTGTATCACTTTAGACGTATATATACAGATGGCAATATAAATAATATTGACACCATCTTTCTATTTGCCGTTATAAAGGGAGAAAAAAATGAGTATCTGGACTATTAACCTAGTAATAAATAAAAAATTATAGGTTTAAATATCTGAATATCTTATAGGATTAAGAAAATTGCATATATACTAGAAACAAGTAAAAATAAACGTATCACTGAAGGCCTCCTTCACTAGTGACCTCGCCGGCCAGGAAAAACCATCTCGATTAAGGTGGAATCCTGTGTCCAAATCCAATGCAATAGTCACCTCGGGCGTAACCTCATCAAGTTGATTACATAAATATTTGCAAAATGAATTAACTCCTTTACTACATGAAAAGTTACATGGTTTCAGAATACATAAATATTTTTATTTCGAATAAAATTTATTTATTAACCCACCATTTCTTCTGAAATGCTGTTACTTTGTCAGGACAACAATCTCCGTCATAGAGTTCATATCCGTTCCGTATACTACAGTGTAGTGTACTATGTAAACGAAACGGATATGTACTCTGTGACGGAGATTGTCAGTACCATTGCGGTTCTCCGGTGGTTTATGCACCTTCTTTGTCTTTTTGTCCATTCGAGTTCACCTCTTGACAATTATGTTCTGTAATTTTGTTATTACCCTTATCTTAAGTTAATCGATATAAATAAGCATATTTACTTATACATGAATATATATTCCTTTTCTAACTTCTGTAATTTTTCCTAAAGATGACATATTTTCCTAGGTATATTATTCAATTCTGTTTGTTTTGGAGGGTGTTGCGCTTGAGCACCACACGAGGTAAATATATCACCCGAGACGTGGACACACTTTATACAGGAAGTATATGTTATACTCAATAGTAGTAATGTATATATAACCGTATAAACTATATTAAATATTTCCGTAAAATACTGTACCCCATCACAATTTGAAATGCATTTTATTAAGTCTCCCAAACGAAGTTTGTGGAGACTTTTTTTTGCTGTGTTTCTTATTCCTATTATTATTCTTTTTTTCCCGTGTTCCGCCTCAACTTGCAATGTGGAGTTGGTAAAACAAATAATTCGCCGTTTTAGAGATGTATGCTCTTTATTTTTCTTAGATATGGTGTACATGTACTTGTACATGAGATAATATCTTATGTGTACACTTTGTTCAATTACTATTATCTAATTTTTTGTAAATTCTAAAACCTAAGGCTTAACTCCCTCCATCGTAGTTTTGTCCTTAGCTAGATTAGTCTGATTTCCTTTGATTTATTCCGTAATAACATTTTCTTTTAAATTATGGATTTCCTATGTTTGGGTTCTAGTGCTGCTGATAAGGAATTGATTTCCGAAATTATTGCAGTTGGAGTTCACATATGTGTTATGGTCTCATGTTCATTTACTCCATATCCTTTCGTAAACAGTGGACCAAACTTCTTAAAACTTCATGGGAAAATAGATATGGATCCAAACTTGATCCTAAAGATTTTAGAATTTCAAAAAATGGCAGCCGTTCTGCAATGGCTTGTTCTCAGAGATGGTTACAGGTAGGGAATTGAAACTTTGTAGGAAGTTGGGAAGGCATCTGAAGTTGTGCATATTGCCTTCAGAAAAATTTCAATTTGGCACTTGTTGCTATGGAAACGGAAAAAATGCTCAGATTTGGATCAAATTTCACAGGAAGGTTGCTATTATGTGTAGAATTGGTTTCTGGTCTCGAAGACTTCAAAATTCAAAATCTCAACCGTTGCCATATGGAAACAGAAAAAAGGCGGGGAAAATCTAAGGTGCTAAGATTTTGATGAAATTTTACAGGAAGGTTGCCTAACATGCGTAGAATTGGTTTCTGGTTTCCAAGACTACGAAATTCAAAATTTCAATCGTTGCCATGGAAACGGAAAAAAGGGCGGGGAAATCTAAAGTGCTCAGAATTGGATGAAATTTTACAATAAAGTTGCCTTACATGTGAAGAATCGGTTTTTGAACTTCAAGACTTCAAAATAGTGACCGACCGTTCCCATGGAAAAGGTGAGAAAATCTGAATTGCTCTGAATTCAATGAAATTTTACGGGAAGGTTACTAAGGCACGGACCATTTGATTTTCAGGGGTTGGCCTTGAATTTTTACTTGAGCCGGAAAATTTTTTGGCCCGCTTCGCTTGCCAGATTATTTCAGATTATTTTTTTTTCTGCTACACTATGCTAGGAAATTTTGTTGGGCCAGGCTTTTTTTTCTAATGGTCAAAGTCAGGGCCAGAATTTTTTTTTTTTCAACCCAGGTGCTGGGCAGAAATTTTTTTTTGGACAAAAATTGGGACCAGAAAATTTTTTTCTAAAAAATACCAGCCGGGAAAATCCAAAGTGCTCAGATTTGGATAAAATTTTACTTGAAGGTTGTCTAACATGTGTAGAATTTGTTTCTGATTTCGAAGACTTCAAAATAGTGACCGTTGCCATGAAAACGTGAAAAGGTGTGAAAATCTTAATTGCTCAGAATAATGAAACTTAATTGGAAGGCTGTCAAACATGTATAGAATTGGCTTTTTATCTCCCAGACTTAAAATGATGATTGATGAATAAAGCGGGAAAAGTGCTCAGAATTGAATTATATTTTCCAGGAAGGTTGTCTAACATGTGCAGAATTGTTTGTGGTATCCAAGACTTCAAAATGGCAACTGTGCCATGGAAACCGAAAAAAGGGCGGGAAAATCAAAACACACATTTCAAAACAAGACTTTGTTTTCTGATATGGGATTCGTTTAGGAGACTTCTTGTGTTTGCATCCAAACACAATTAATACTAGTTTATATTTATCTTTTTGGAGAATGGATTCATTGATTGATTAGTTTTACGTCTAGTGAGCATTATTTCAGCTATATTATCATTCAGAAGTTTTATATCCATCAAGATTAGGGGTAGGGGAATGAGCTGTTTGTACGGGGTAACTTAGTCATAATACGATGTCCGAGCCATAGACAACTGTACACAAACTTTGTTGAGAAACACCAAGCTGCTTGCAGTTTTAAGACCCCTATTATATAATTCGGAAATGAACAGACTTAGTTTGGTTGTGTTGGAGACAAAATTTCTTGTCCGCATAGCTTTTCTTTTGGCAATCAAAACTAGTTACCGAAATTTCCCCATCCACCCTTGTAAAATTTTCTTATAACATGCTTGAATTGATTAACTCGACCTCGTCATGGTATAGCTGCCATACTGCTTACTTAAGTTTATTTCTGACTACTGCATTAATCACTCCATAAATTTAAGATATAAAACTTATTTGCAACACAGTTGATTGATTGGGCCCAGTGTGCAATATTTCAACTATATTGGGACGAGGACAAGTTACTGTAAACGTAGTAATTTTTGCTATTTTATGCTTGTCTACAGATTGCGAAAATTAGAACCTGCAAATATCTCAGAAAGAAGAAGGAGGTACTAATATTTCAAATGTTCTTAAAAACTGCGAAAATTGATACCTGCGAATATGCCCGAGTATTAGAAACAGCGGAAATCAATACGTGTACAGCAATCATTCAAAATTCATTCGATGAAAGAAGTTTATGTCAGATAACAGGGACAGCAAATTTTGATTTCCACCCAAAATTGCAAGAAATGGGTAGGAGTAGGACGTTTATCCTTCTATACGACCACCAATGCGCCTGTACTATTCTCGAGAAATATAGAAGGGTTTTTACACTGCATGGTCCAAACAAAAAGTCTGCAATGTTTCGCGACCAGGTTTTCCGTATTATGACCCGACTTCCCTGTATAGACAAGGCACTCAATTCACCGGGTTTTGTCTCAGGGTTAGAAATGACAATAATCAATCAATTATCAAATAGATCTTTCAAAACATTTGCCTCACTGATGTGTGACGGGTGCTGTATACAGAGCAGGACATGCTTAGCCTTCCGGAGCACCCGATGTCACTCTGTTTTTTTAGAGTTCACACTGTTAGTGCTTTAGTTTTTTGTGTTGTATATGTATTGGTAGTGTGTTTTGTGGGCATGTAGTGTCTTTGGTCTTCCGTCCTCTGGTGTTCTTGATTTTGCCTTGTCTCTGGACTTTGATATATGTAATCCTGTGCTTTGTTCCTTCGGTATTCTACTGCCGTTTATCTCTAGACGGATTTCCTTAAAACTAATTCAAGTGTCTTGTACAAAGTTGATGAAATCATAGTCTAGATAAATCTTAGGTATGATGTTTCACTTTTTCCAGTTTGTTTTTATTTTATAGAAGTTTTATAGTTTATGTAAATACACAATGAATTATATTGAGTAAATGCACATGAGACAAAGTTTCTAAAAGTACATAGTAGAATCAAGCAAAGGAACAACGCTTTTATTATTGTTGGTCATATTGAAGTTGCTGTATAAAATCTTTTTATATCCCTTCTTCAATAACCTTTCCAATATTTTTTGAAGTTCTAGCTGGAGTAATACTAAAGTAATGCCACAATAAGCATGAAAAAAACACCCCTAAGATCAACCATCCTCCCAAAATAATCACAATAATAATGAGCTTATATACAATAGAATAAATATTGTTATATTTTTTCTGGCAGGTCACTCCAAGATAATGACATACCCAGGCTTGATGTTGGATTATTTGATTCATTATCAAAAGTAAATATTGTGTAAGTATTTAGTATACCCTCCCCCGCTTTGGTGGGCGGTATACAGTGATCATGGTGTCCGTTCGTCTTTCCGACATGGGGTACAAAATTTGTGGCGTTAACTCCTCCTAGACCAACCGGTGAAATTTGATAAAACTTTAACAGAATCTCGAGTACATATTGCCATTGTGCACCAGCGATTTCAAATTTTGATTTGATTTGATTTCCTATTTTTATTTTTTTTTCTTTCTGAAATTAATTCTGGAGGGGGTATATTTTAGTGGGCCCTGCTCATAGTTTTTTTAAGTATTTAGATTACATTCAGTTTTGTTCTAAAACAGTTTAGAATGATGCAGTATACATCGTTTTCCGCCATCCAGATATCGGATTATTTCTAAAAGATGCAATTGATAAAATATCTATAATACTAAATTAAGGGACCGAATTCGTTGAGCCACATCTCCTCAGAAACCATAGAAAATGGAAAATGGAAAGTATTTGTTATTTTAGTTATAGCTAAATTTGTCTTTGAAACAATGATTTTTTTCTTAAAAATTCCCGATTTTGTAAAAATAACCGATTCCACAGAGTGTCTTTTCCTTAATTCATCATAAATTATTATTGAAATTCTTTTCGTATTCAATATATAAATTTTGGAATTTTATGCATATTTGGTATTATAAATAGTATTGAATCACATTTCAACTTTTATTTTGACCAGACTTATTTGTCATATTTTGAAAGTTTAAATTTTAGATTTAAGCTTTGCAGTTTATACAAAATGTACGTCTCTCCTTTATAATATATTGGTTAATGTAATCTCTGATAGATGTCATAGCTAAACAGACCGTCTGTCAGACGTAAAGCAAGGAGTTGGTGTTTTTTAAATCGGAGCATAAGGTTTCCTGAAAATTAAGAAATTGTTCCATTTTGGACTCCGGTTATATATTAGAATGGTCCATCCGGCAGCCCGTTTGTGATCGCTTCTATGTGGAATGATAACCCGTGCGTTGGTACATTCATATCAAACACATACACAACATATGGGTTTGATATCTATTATAAACTTACTTTTGGAGAATTGCTAAAATTTTCCCGCGATTTCGGGCATCTTCTAGTGATTCTAAAATTAATAATGATCTGGGATTTTTAAAGCGACATCTAGATGATAATAAAACAAGGGTACATAGCACAAAAATAAAAGAATTGAAAATCATAAACACAAATAAATCTAAAATAAATCAGTGTAAATTGACACAGTATTTAATTATTTACCGTAAAATTAAAAGATAACCGTGCTGTAATTTAGGATATGAAAAGTTTTCTGGCGATGCATTATGGGAACCGGAAAACGCATGTCTGCGACAGCAAAATCTTACATTTACACCTGAAGATCCTAAAATCCATTTATATAATCTCTTTTTTTCAAATTTATGTAAGAACATTTTGAAAAGATTTTAAAAAATATTCGTCTGCCCCATTACGTTGCTATTTATTCAGACGATAAGTCGGGGATTTTACCCTATGAAAAATATGACGCCATCCAATCACATTTAGCGTAACAAACGTATGTGCGGAAGAATTAGCCATTTTAAAGTTGTTTTATTCGACGAAGAAAAGGATTGGGCAACATGCAAAGCATAAACAAGCCCTCTCCCTAAATACATGCATAAATTATACAATACAAATAACAAAACATAAATACAAGCAAAAATGACAAGCATAAATATAGTGAGGCTCCTCATGGACGTACCAAGAAATCAATTTGCAAGTAGTCACTGATTATTCAACACTTGCAATCAATAATTAATTATTGAAAGAAAGGGTAATTTTAATATGTTTATACATGTACATAATATGGTAAACAAACAGTCTAAAAGGAATCTAAGAATCAAAAACACTTGTTACTGAAATAATAAGCATAAAATAATAATAAATCCTTAATTAGTTGGTAGAGCAGGCTCACCAATTACTCTTTAATTAAATCATTATATCACAAAAGAAAAGAATAAATTTAAACATGCAGTGGCACCATGATAAAGAATATGAATGAATTTTTAATAACAAAAGAATACTAAAGAATGAAAAGAAATACTATGCTTAGAAGAAGTAAGTTTATCATGGAAGATGAACAAAACAACAAATAATAATCTGTGAGTGTCAGCTATGTATTTATGAACACATTTGAATATATGTGTTCAAGTCAATAGAATATGTTCTATTACCATGTAGGAGAAAATCCACAGTGATGCTATCTATATCTACAGCATTATTATTTAGTAATTGCTGAAATGAGTAAAACATAATAAAACGTTGTTCAGTATATTTTAGACAATTCATAAAATATTGGTAATTGTCCTCATATTCATTATTACAATTTGGACAAGTTGTATCTTCTGAGAGAAAGTTGTTATGTAAATGAGCTTTAAAGTTACTGGCCTCATTCCGAAGTCGGCAATGAGAAATGTTTTCGACCCGCCGACAAAAGTTGTAATATTTCAAAGAAACTGAAGAATTATAATGTTTAAATAGTACTTAATTAAATGAGGAGACTCTCTAATATTTAAGGGCAAAGTATTCCACAGTCTCACAGTAGACAAAAACTATTATAAAAAGAATTTGATTTTGAAAAAGGGGATGAAAAGTTGTATTTTCATTTCCAAGGTTATAAGATGGATGTCTAGGTAAAAAGGATTCAATAATGTTAAATAGCAGGAGTCAAACCATTTGCTATATCATGAAGAATAAAATAAGTATGTGATTCCTTCTCCTTTCACTAAGAGTTTCCCATCCAAGTTCTTTGTATAATTTTTGTTTAGATGAGTTACGTCTTAAACCAGTTATTATTCGAGCTGCCTCAATTTGAACACTTTCAAGAAGATCAGCTTGAATCACAGATTTATGATTTCTTGTCAAGCAAATACTTCAAATTAAGCAGAATATTTATTACCAGAACAAGCCTTTTTATAAATATTATCAATATGAATACTCCATGTGCCAGCAGATTGTAATGTTAAACCAAGAAGACAGCGATTGTCAGTATCAGCAATTACATTTCTATCAATACCGAAATAAAGTGGAGGGTATGCTCTAGACTTTCGAGTAAAAGCAATACTCTTGGTTTTTTTCAGAGTTAAATTGGACAGCCCCTTTTTTGGACCAGTCTAAAATAGTATCAAGATCATTAGTTAATGAAACTGCTGCTTCGTTATGGTTGTTGTCAACAATTATTACAAACAGAGATGTATCATCTGCAAAAAGGCGAATATTATTATTTATGTAGTCAACTATATATACTAGAAATAGAAAAGGCCCAAGCACAGAACCTTGCGGAACACCTGCGTGAATACTTTTCAATGAAGAAGAATAACCTTCAGTGACGACTTTTTGTAATCTGTCAGACAAATACATGTAACTCTCTATCCATGTTAAATTGGTTATTGATTCCACATTGTTTTAATTTAAAAATGAGACCTTTATGCCAAACTTTGTGAAATGCTTCAGATTTATCACAAAAGACTAAATTTGACATCTTTCCCTTTATCCATTCTAATGATAATTGTATGATAAATTTCTACAAGCTGGTTAATTGTGGAATCATCAGACTGAAATTTAGAAAGAAGATCATTTTCCTTCATATAATTGAATAAATGTTTAAATAGAATTTTCTCCTTTAATTTACAAAACTACACTGGTAACAGATATTGAACGATCGCCAATTGTGTATTAAGCAATTTCGTTATGAGAAAAGGATTATAATATTTTAACTTAGTTTTCTAGTGAAGTTGTTCCGTGTTCAAGCAAACTATAAATTCACCATAAACTACTTCTTATTTGTCGATAGTATAAATTGTTCTCTATCTTTTTTTAACATCTTTGAGTGTATGGTCTCTCGGGCGTTTAGATTTTACCTGCACTGAAGGGGCATTAGTTGACGATATGCACATATGCAGTAAATTAATTTAGGTATTTTGCTATTTGATACCATAAGATTTGTATAATAGTCATATTAAAAGGCAATGATGATAATGTATTTTTGTAAAAAAAAAATCACAAAAGTAGGTGTGCATTGACATGCACAATTTGCCATATTTTTTAAAAATATTATTATGTTTTTTTTGATTGAAAGAAATGTCATATTTCATCTTCATCTTTACCAATAATGTGGTTTTACTTTGTTTAAAATATTGTATAAAAAGCGATAAAATCTAATAAAAATTTGAATTTTTTCGAATTTGGAGAACATTGCAATTTCGGCCATCTTTACCCCGTATAGCTCGGATAAGCCAAGATTTACGCTAATCTGACGACACCTCCTACAGCTTACAAAAGGAGGATCCGAAAAAAGTCATTTTGGCCCCTGATGGCTCGGAAACAAAATATGTTTTAAAAAATCAGATGTTTAAAATGGTTTATAAGGAATCCCTTGCAAAATACTGCCTCAAAATCAAAATAATTAAAAAATAAATAAATAAAATTTTTGAGATTCACCCCTTTTGGACCCAGTTTATCTTATGAACTGTACATGCGAATGGGGACGTAGTGGTTTTCAATTGTAGGTCATATTATGGTATGGCGTTGTCGTTGTCTTTTGTGTTTGGTCAAGAACTTTAATTATGACCGATAAATCCTTATGAACGTTTAACACAATGTTCCTAGGGACAAAATAAAGGTTGTGTTTGGTGTTGGTTGTTTTTGAAGGGGCCAAAATTAGTGTTTTCATTTATTTGGCTGTAGAATAAATTATTTATAATTAAAATCGGAATTTGATAGGGTTTCTTTAAATGTGCTCTTGAGGAAATTTCCAGTCTAAAGTGTGTCAACGGATACTATTCGAATACCATTCGCATGTACAGTTCATAAGATAAACTGGGTCCAAAAGGGGCGAATCTCAAAAATTTTATCTATTTATTTATTTATTTCTAAATCTATTCGAGAATTTTTATTTTCACATATTTTCCTTTAAATGTGCCAATCGCGAAATTGGCGAAAAGAAACACCTCGCAAAAAATTTCCCCTTTTACATTAAACTTGCAGACTTGTCTAATATTCGTATAAGACTAAATTTCTTCAGGGACTCATAATAGATCAGAAGACAAAAGTGCTAGATACTGCGATCTCACTTATATATAAATTGATGATGTTCTTCGCTTTAATATAACACTTTTCTTCTCAATCGATCTCTTCAATATAATCTCAAGAACTAGAGATAAAGAGAACGAGAGAAACCAAAAGTTCTACATCTTTTTGTATTTAAATCTCGAATTCGACGAATACAAAGAACGGACGAGTTTATAAAATTTTAAAATTATCAATTTCCATAACATGCTCAGTAATATTCCAACATTCTCTTGCTTACGGAGTGTATGTTTCATAGTTGATTCGCTACGCAGGACCTAGCACAAATAGTAGGAGATGCTTACTCTACCAGTGCATCTGCTCGAAGCCAATCAGTGTTTGATTGGACACGTGTAGGTCATCTGTATGTGTATCTTCATGTTTTTTTCTTTTTCTCCCGTACATATGGTTTCCTTGTTTCTTGGGGTGTTACCGATGTTGCCGTTGTTCCTGGATTGTCTGTTTTTTGACTGATGGTTCGGTCCTAAATTACTTTTTCATTAGACATAGTTATCTCCGTGACCGCCTTATTATCAAGGCTTTAAAAAAATTTCATATCTTACGGTCATTAAAAAAATTCGTTTAATTAATAGATATCAGTCCCTTGTGGACAAAATTTGAAGTTTTGCACGAAACTGTGACTTAAGATTCATTTTTTACGTAATTCTGGGATGAACTTTTTTTACCGTATACGGCCTTTGAAAAGCAATGGCTGTCGAGTTGCTACCGGATACTAACTCAATAAAATGAGAGGTTTGACGCGCCATAAAGCAGGCTTAACCCGACATTTCTTTTGAAATCCCTGTACAATGATTGCGGTTGACAATTTTTCCAGTCAGTACCATCACTTATTTTTGTGTTCATATTACTAAATACTTAAGCTTTTTTCCGTATTTGATGGCATGAAAACCTTAGGAACACTGTAAGTAAATGTAGATAAGACAGTGTTTATATTGATCAAACAATTACTGCTTAATCATAACAAAACTATGTCAGCAATGAACATAGACGAAAAGCAATTACGACGTAAGGAGGTTCGCTACTCATGCTATTTCTGTCATATATTTGTAGTAGTCTCGTTATATAGATATGTATGTGCAATTTGTAAAAATTTCATAACATCCTATTTATTTGGTCTTGTTCATTCATTGGTTAGCCTTGCTAATGTTAAACCAATTCAAAATAGTAAAGTTTCCTGCCAGTTTTTTTTATCGACAAAATGGCAAACCTTCGGTTTATTTTTCAATCAAATTAGTTTCCTTTGAATGTTCAGAAATTATAGTTATCTGAAATCCTACGTATTTTCAATTTGATTAGCGAACCTCCTTGACTGCATGTAATCACAGTGACTTTTGTTCTTGATACAGTAATGAAATCACTTGGTAAAAGTTTGCTATGATACGTTGTTTTAATTGAGATCGTGCAGTTTCTATACTTATAATTTGAATGCTGATACAGTATATTAAGTATGAATTGCATCATGTCCCGTTTGTTTTCATCTTTTGTGGATTGTTTTCTGTGGATATTTATTTTGCAATTGGCATTTACCTTTCGTTTACTTCACCAGTTGTCCATTATTGGTTGTGAGAACTTTGTTGCTAAGCATTCATTTATTGGTATGACAAATATTTCGAAATATTTTGTTTTGGAGAGGTATATTAGTCATATAATGATTCTGAACATCTTTGAGTTTATGGTCTTCCAAACGTTTAGATTTTATCTGCACTGAAGAGACATAAGTTGTAGAAATGCGCATATGCAGAAATAAATTCACAGTAACTTCGGTATTTAGTTATATCTTACCGACATACTTCTTCATGAGTAATCGTTTATTACTCATTGAATGTATGACAAGGTTAAAATGTTGAATCAGATGCTCACATGAGCCCGAATCGCTCACATGTCCACTGGTCGTAAGATTTTCAAACAGGGCCGAATGCAAGATCTCTGATGGCTTCCATTTTAGTTTCATGATTGGTAGTATAATCATATATCTGGTATGTTACCGTCACGTTACATGCCGACTCAATATAAACTTGATGTATGAAACTGTTTTCAAGAATTAACAATTTAGAAAGTTTCAAATAGGGTCCAGTGTTAGATGGTTGCTAAAATGACACATTTGTTTGATGACCATCATGTGACCATGCCTAGCTAATATCAACTTGACGTATAAAAACAGCTTGCAATTTAGACATTTTTATAACGTCCGTTTTATAATGTTTTAATGTTAACCAAGATCTGCAGTTGCAGCCATTTTTGATTTAAGACTGGTACAAATAGCATGAACTTGGTAAATAACAATCATATTAGAATAAAGAGGATAATAGGAAAAAAACTACAATAGCAAAAACGTAACTTATGAAATGTATGAAACTGTTTTTAGAATCAGCAAGTCACAATGTTTTCTCATACGGTCCAATGCAATATTTCTTAGGTGATCAACACAAAAATTGCGTCAATTACAATTTGTTTGAAGATGGGTTAAATTTTACTACATTTCCTAGACTGATCTTATTATATAAGATGACATATTCGAAAGAAATAATACATGTAGTATAATATCTGCTGTAGCTAATGGATTTTATGTGTGCGATATTTTGCATTGTGATGATTTATGAAAAGTATTGACGGACTTCTTCACATTGAAGTTTTTAGAATGATTGTTTGCTGCATATGCCATTTCAACAGTTTATATGTCTGCAAAACAACTAGAATGATAAATTTGAATCATAGAATGCAAAAACTCATTTAAGGGACTGATTTTAAAAAAAAAAATCAGCAAATTGTAGTAAGAAAAGAGATACAAGCTAAGCAATGAAGGGATATTGAGTAAATGTACATTAGACAAAGTCTCTGCAAATACATGGTAAAACAAAGCAACGAAACAACGCTTTTATTGTTGTTCTTCATCTTGAAGTCACCATGTAGCCTTTTGCATATATGTCAAAAATACAATTCATTGCCACAAATTTATATGAAAAGGGTTTTAATCGAACACCGTATATGACACATGGTAGGAGGTCTACCTGGCATCTTTTACGGCCGACGAAAATATTTTTTGTAACCATTGGATATAGTTTTGCAGATAGTCTAAAACAACTCAATAACTATTAAAGTATTGTCTCTTCAAACAGGGCTATCAATAGTAACAAAATTGCAGAAGTTAAACCTGGATCATTTGACGCTCTAAAGAACCTACAAATATTGTAAGTTTTTTCATCTGATATAAGTTTTTTACTTATGTTTTCTGTATGGAATTAATGAAAGCATCTTAAATTAAAAATATCAAGGTTGTTCAATATTACATTTTATAATTATATTATAATAAATATTTTCTATAATTCATAATTTTTATATTTTGTAAATGAAGATTGAATATCGGTTATCGCATTAATGTTTTTTCATTTACATATATTATTATACTAACACCAGTGAAGATTTTTTAAAATTTGTCCATGCCGTTATATAGCATAGACTGTAATTGCGAATGAAAAAGACCAGAGCTAATGTAATAGTACTTCAAGAGGATCAAGTAATGATCCACTGGATTAAGTTGAAAATAAAAAAAAACTTTTCTTGCACCTAGATTGGTTTTAGATGGTCCGTGTACAGAAATGACAGACAAGTCTTCAGGGGATGAATACACAGTAATTATACTCGAAACCTGAACACAAAGCGTTATAGATAAACCCCTAAAAATTCGCGATAAAATAACAGGAAAACTGGCGTCGTATATGAGGCAAAATTTTATGTCTCTTATTTGATAACCTGGTTGTCCAATTCATTCTATCTTATAAATTGTTAAAAATGATTTCATACTCGTATAACTACAATACCAAATACTTCACGTTAATTCTTACGTAACAATTAATTTAAGCTGTATTTTAGAATCATTGATAGTTTAGTCAAACCTGTATTGACGGGCACTTCTATAAAGCGGGCACCTGTTCATAGTGGGTAGTTTGGGTTCCCCCTATGCGATTTCCTATATAAATACTCTCTTTAAAGCGGGCACTGCTCAACGCGGATAGCGGGTACTTTTTGGGGTCCAAATTGGCCTTTAAACTCTATACAACGAGCAGGGGAAATAATGACTTAGGAAAGAAATGGTGGTTATACGTAGAAATAATCTTTAAATTTGAAATATTTCCTTAGATTGTGTTTGTTGAGCCGCATTTGCCGCTGGATCTCATCATTGATATCGTCGATGCCGTAGGAGCCGGTGCTCAGGGCGATGGGAACCCAGTGGGTACCATCGTCTTGGGGGTAGCGGAAGGAATTATTTCTAGCATGGATATTAGGGATGGAGTAGTACGTCTCCAGATTCACATGGTCCATCTCGTAAGATTTCTTCTCGCGCAGTCGGAGGGGTGGGTTGAAGCGGGTCAAGATCTGACTATCGTCCCCAGAGACGATGAGTGAGAACCCATGCTTAGGTTCGGTATTGGTAGCGATTTTCCGCAAAAGTGAAGCGTCCATTTATTTACAGCTGGTGACGTAGAAAGCGGATACCAGTCTGTTTGTAGTGCTTCTTGAGGTATTTGGCTTTCACCAGGATGGCGAAGACTTCGGTGGGCCGGATGGCAAACAGTAGTTGGATATGAATTGTGTCCATTTATTTACTGCAGAGCTCAGCTTCATTCGAAAATACGACGCTCATCTTCTGGCCATCGGATTCGAATTGGAGGATGCCATCGGAGATGACCAAAGCATAGGCTTAGGTATTGGCGGGGACGTTACGAGAGAATTGTGCCTTGATTTAGACGTCGATCGTCGAGCCCTTGAGGCGCTCGCTCTGCTTGGAGACGTTGGATACGAAGAGGGGATGGAAATCAGTAAAGTCGGCGGGAGTGATGCCTGGGTTGCTCACCAGGTGATCCATATTAAAGAATTTCCAGCAGAAATCGGCAGCCTCCTTATAGAACCTTGATATCTTCTGATTCGTGAAGGAGGCACAATAACCAAAGCGGGATATCTCTTGGAATTCAAATTGACCCAGATATCATTCACGCGGCAGTGGTCGAAGATGGCGGGGTTGGCTTCTTGATCGGTCTGCAAGGCGACGATCACCCATCGAGGTCTTTCGGGGCTACTTCGGGTGGAGAGGCAACAGGTGAATTCATTGCTTTCGGGGACGCCGATCGAATCGCACTGCCCTATGCGGAAGCTGATGTTTAGCTTCACCTTGCTCTCGATGGTCTTATAGAGCCACAACTTCTGGTCGTCGGAGGGCATCACGTGGGGGATGAACCAGGAGAGATTGCTGAGGACGATCTTGCCGGCTTCGTTGATATTGCCAGCATCCCGGAAGATGGCGTCATCATCCGAGGCGCGGACGAGAGTGAGCTCATGCTTGAATCCGTCGACCAGCTTTTCGTAGTCCTGGGCAAAACCAGATATGCTTCAAGGGATGGTGAAGCAGAAGGACCCCTTATTTGCGGGCTTAGCGATGACGTATGCCTTACGCGCGACAAATCCCAGATTCTCGGCAGCGGCGTCTGCGGTGGTATCCTTGACCAATAGCTGGTTGTGGCCCTGGGACTTGGGGAAATCGTCTGGATACGTGAGAAGGCCCAGCATGGTAGTGGCGACCCCCGGATCGTTCAAATGCTCGATCGTCTGCCCGGAAAGCTTGTAGCTAGTGGATATGAAGAGTTAGAGCATTGCATTATTTTATGAGGGAGATGAGGTTGGCAACGGCAAAGGCCGTCCCATCATTCTTCTGGAGCCTTCCTTCTAGCAAGAGGTAGCTCTGGGATGGATGTAGGAAGAGATCCTCCGACTCGATGCTGAGGCGGATCTCGGTGCCGCATCTATTCAGCTGCGTCCCGGTGATGGGAGGGTATTCGATGAATTCGTACTCCTGGATGCTTTCGTCGAAAGACAGTCCTTCGGTAAAGTAAGCATATCAGCCACCATATATTTATTTATAGCGCTAGACGAAGTCGTGGATGGTTGCGATACCACCACCCGAGATGAGATTATTGACGCGATCCTGCTGCTGAGGTGTTCTCTTGGGTGGTGCTGTGGGGCTTCTTTTTGCGGGTCACTCGATGAACGACGTGGTCTACGGCCTTCTTTCTCCACACCCTTGATGGCTGCATTGGAAGCGGCGCTCACGGCCTCGCTTCCAAACGTCTTCGCGGCGGAAGAGGTAAATACTCGTCCAGCTAGACTGGCGAAGGAATCGAATAATCCTCGCCCACCGACTAATATCTCCGGTGATAACCGTGATTCACTACTAAAGCATCGTAAATTTATTTAAGTTTTCACCATCTTTCAGGCCCTAGCGATACAGCCACCAACCTATCCCCTCAAGGACTTCTACAACGACGAGGAGATCAAGGGATCCTTCCACAAGCAGGAGCTGCAGCGCACTGATCAGGACGTATTTCGCATCGACAGTCTTGCGGCGACGAACCAAGGGTGGGGTCAAGGAAATCTTCTAGAAGTGGCTGGGATATCCAGTATCTTTCAATTCATGTGTCAAAGAGTCCGATTCACAATGATCCCCAGCAGGCTTTCCGGTCTCGATCAAGGGAGACCAGAAAGTCTTGATTTACGCATGCTTCAGGTCGACGAAGAGCCTAAATGCGTCTAGATCCGCCTGCAGCTCGTAGACGGCTTTGGTGATGGGCTTGTTATTCGTCTGGGGAGTGGAAGATTAAGCACGCGGTACTTTTGCATCTTTGCCATCTTCTACGGTCATCAGCTTGTTGGTTAGGTCTTTGAGGGATGCGCCGTACTCCCTTTGCATCCGCTTAATGGTCATCTGCATATACTTAACTTCTGAATCAAGCTCGCCCGTACCTTTCATATTTTATTTCATCTGCTGATTGACACATTTCTTCGTCACGGCATCAAAGCTATCCCGCGGAAATCAAAGAGTGGTGATGCGATGATCGTTCATATCCTGAAGCATCAGCCAGACGGGCATGCTCTTCCTAGAGTGAGATCCAAACTCATACGTTTATCTTTAGGTCGGAGATCACCTCCTCGAGCGTCCGACCTTCCAAAAGAAGCTTCAATACCTGCAAGCAAAAGTGCCCGTAGACCACGTCACCACGACTCTGAAGCTCATTGGTACTTTATCGAATCTCCGGCCTAGGATAGTCGACGATCTGGTTGGGTGGGGGTCTGCCGTAAGGTTCGAAGTAGACTGAGTCCTTCACGCTTATGCCATCACGTCCAGTGCGTGCCGGGGCCATCGCGATCGTCGTGATTCAGATGTCGTGATTCAGAATGCCGCAATCGATGGAGTGTGGGGCGGGTGATAGGGCATTGCGCATGTTTACGCCTCTAAATCGAGGGATTCTCAGAGCCTTGGCAGCTTCCTCCAGCTCCAGATTCGAGAGGGGCTGGTGGGAGAGGAGGATATCATGCACTAGTCTGCTGATCATTTATCTAGGTATGGGGATTCTTCAAAGTGGGATGGGTATCCACACCCGTCAGAGCCTACCTAGTGTGGAATAGGAGGGATGGGCATCCGCACCCGTCAGAGCCTACCAAGTGCCTCAATTGCGAGCTTCTGCGATTCGATAGTGTCCGTGGGCGAGGGTGCTGATGCCGTCGGGGAGGATGCCACGCTTGTCGTCTTTCGCGGAAAGCGCGATCTTGTTGATCTCATCGGCTTAGATGTGATGGAGATGGCTCCGGATGATATTCATCGGACGATGGATCTCTTGGTGGGTGGTGAGGTGTCGCTTATAATACTAGTAGTCGTAGGCGATACTGCGCTTGATGACGCTCTTGGTGACTGCCTTCGCCTTCTTGGTGGCCTAACCATCATCCAACTTGAAGGCGTATAGCTTCGCTCAGAGCCCCACGAAATCGGTCATGATCTTGCCGCCGCACTCGTCCTTGAATACCCCGAGAACTTTCTTATACTTGCCGTTTGGGATGCAGGAGGGATGTTCGACGGGGTAGTTGGACGTAATGAATTTGGCCTCGACGTGCGGAGCGATATCCTGCCAGAAGTCGTCGTTTTTGATCTCATAGGCCAAGCTGTCGGTGTCGGGAAAGAGAAGCCGCGCGCGATCACCGTATATCTTCCTCATGAATCCATAGTGGAAATCGTACACGAGAAGCTTCGAAATATCCAAGATGCAGGCTCCCAGGTCGATCGGCTTATCAAACTTCAGCTTGGTCATCTTCATGTGGACGGCAGTTAGATTCTCGGTGATGACCATTCGACGATCGAAGCTGGGCCTGGCCACGAGCTTCAGGGCCTGCTTCTCGGTTGTGACCAGTCTGACGTCTACGCGCTTCCGGATATTCTCCATGGTCTTGCCAAAGACTGAATTGACCATGAGCTTGAAGAAATCCTTCTCGGAGTCGGTCTTGGCCTTGGCGCGAAGAGCGGTATTCAGATCAACGTATTGCTTGAGCCACGGAGATTACCTGAACCTGATGATCCGACGGCATTTCGTAAGCCTCATGCCAATCTCATCTCCAAATACATCTTGAGATTTCGATAGTGGAGCGTATATCTTTCACGCTTGCCTAGATAAGGCGCGAGCTTGCGGACTTTGTCGATCTCCACGTTCTCGGGTGCGAGAGGGTAGTCATTTGTGGGCGTCATGAAGATCTTGCAGATATTCGAGATCACATTCTACCATGGAGCCATATGCGTGGTCATCGGGATAGCTGAGAATCTCGTCGATATCCTCCGGCTCCACCCATTCAAAGTCCCCCATGGGAAGAGGCTGCGACACCGCCAACCCATAAAGATTATTGGCATCGAGGTAGGTGAGATACTTGGTGGGCTGGGAGCGATCGTAGCTTTCCATGTAGGGGTTATTGGCCTGGGCATGGCGGTGAGAGCCACTCCTCCCCTGGTGGCCTGCACAAACATCATCAGCATATCTGGATCGGAAAGAAGCTCCAATCTTTGACCAGTGGTTTGAGGGCGGCGTCGTTGGACAATCCGGGCGATGTGTAGTAGTTGGCAGGATCAAGCCCATAGTGAGTCTGGCAGATGTTCCTGAAAGTTCACGGAAAGTGTGCTGTAGAAAGCTTCTTTCAGTGTGAGCTGAAACTCTTCCAGCTTGGCCGGCCCATCCATATAATCGTAGGGAAATGCCCCCTTACGGATCATCAGATCGCCAAATCTGGCTTTCACGGTCTTGAATTGGTCGGGGGTGAGGTTCTTGTCTAGGTTATCCAGCGAGCTGAGTAAGAAGCGCACCGAATCGACGAATCTCATTTCCAAATTACCCACTTGCTTGGAGAAGCTGATATATTTCTCATCAGTATTCGGGATGCAGTCGATCTTACCCTCAGTGTATCCAAGCTCCTTGACGAAGATATAGGAATTATACCCGCTCAGGTTGTAGAAGAAGATAGGGACGTACTTCGGGAGCTGGAAATCCAGATTGCACTTGTGTGCTGCGCCGCAATATTTCCCGGTAAGATGGTCGTGGTCCCGAACCTTATCCCCTCCTAACGCATCCCCGCAAATGTGGCAGTGCGTGCTCTTTTCGAAGATCTCCTTGTCCACGTCGGTCATCACCATGGGCTTGGTCTCCTTGTATATCTTGCCGATTGCCCGCACTTCCTCTTCGATGCACTGCACAAATTTCTTGGCCGCATCCTCACCGCAGTAAACGACTGGTTCATTGTAATCACCGTGAGCGTACTTAAAATGATAGCAGAAGCCCGATGGTCGCTGAAGTTGGTAGGCCTTCTTGTAGGAGTGTGATGGATCCGGCTGACAGGTGCTGAGCTTCTCCATGAAGCATTCAAAGTCTGCATAGATGACGCATGGAGCTCTCATCATCTTTTTGTGGTTGTGAAAGGCTATGGAGGCCCCTTCTTCCGGCATTTTGATCTAAACCGCATTCTTCTGGCTGCAATATTCCATATGCTTGTCCAAGATATCCTGCCTGGAGAAGTGGGAAAGGCATCTGCGGCAGAAGAAAAGATCATGACCGTACTCCGTCACCTGGGAACTTAGAAGGCGTGAATCCAGCAGTAATGCTGCTTGCCTTCGAGTTTTAGCAAGAGATCTACGTGGGTGGGACCCGTATTCTTGGATATCTTGATGGGTAGACCTCCTTCTCGGATCCGTATACGTTGATACGTATATGGTGGGATTCTGCCTCTCAAATTTATCGATCACCGCGAGCGACACTGGGAAGTCGACGCCTTCGAATTTCATCTCATCTACCCATTTCTTGTACTGAGCTACGGGGTAGGCATGATTGCTATCTACCTCATCATGATGAAGGGCTGCCAGTATCGCTCACTGGAAGCAGCGATCATCCTCATTTTTCACATTGACGATCGCCTTTTTTTCGCTATGGTCGATGGGGTTGGTATGAAGGAGCCCCCCTTGAGTGGCTTGAATTGGTTGAGATGGATTTCTAGCTTCTCGATGTGTCCGAACGTCTACCTGCACCCTTCCCGCATGTACTTTGCCATATCTTTCTTGACCTTCTCCATCATGAAGGTAATCTCCAATTCGAGATCAGATGATTGGGTGAGGATAGTCATATCTGATCGAAAATAAGGGGTGATGTAGGTATTTTCTCCGGTCGCGGGGTTTGTCTTCACCATTTCTGCTAGAAGCCCTAAGTGCACCTTCAATTCCTTCTTTTTGGTGAGAGCATCTGAGATGGTGGTGGAGATTGTGCTCCGACTTACTTTGAGAAATGTGGTCACGTCGTGTGACTTGACGGGTTCGATGACGTACATGGTGAGGCCACGATTCTTTGCTACGCTTTCAGCTGCTTTTTGCTGAAGACTTCCTGACGGGCAAATTTACGGATGGTTTTCTCCTCGATGAGCTTCACCAAGGCATCTTTGTTTTTACTACTGAACCCCCTCAGACCCTCATCCTTAGCTATTTGGCGGAGGGTCTTCATGGTCTCTTTGACCACTATCTTACCCTCACCGGTGATGGTGTCCTCCTCTTCGGTCTCGCTTGGTTGCCTACTATGCCTCCAGCAGAGACCATCCTTCCCGGGCTTGCTCTTGCAGAACTGCCCTTTCTTCCTCTTGAGTGGGACGCCGCAGCTGGTCTTTTGCTCCCTGGTTGATGCTCAAATCGCTGGACTTGATCCGCCCCGCAATTTTGACACTGCTGGGTGTTCTCATCCACCCGCACCAGGTTTGGGGCATTGCAGCACTGCTGCTGCTTTTAGGGGGTTGGGGTGTTATCTTCCAAATCTTCTTTATTCTCCAGAAAGAAATCCTGGAACCGATCCATCTTATTTCTTTCGGATGTCATATATTTATTTATGTCAATCTGTGACACCCTTCCCTTTAAGTCGTCCTTTCCCCCGCTTTCCTGTGAGACGACTTGTCTATCAGCGAATGCATATGCCATTCTTGTATTTACCCTATGCTGACTAGGAAAACCGTCCGTTTGCATTTGGCCGCCGGGGTTGGGGTCCTATGCAGGATTTCCCCTTGATAAGTGGGATGGTGTAGAATCGGCCTTTTCATACCACTATTGATATAGCTATCATCAGCATTAAAAATCATTATAGTTTTATTTTTATGCCAAAAACCGACAAATATTGCATTTATTAAAAAATATTTTCTAAAATGCTAAGCATATTATTAACTCTCAAAATCGATGGATTGATTAGTAAGAGTTTAATGTCAAGTAAGCAATATTTCAGCTCTATCCAGACGGGAACAAGTTACTCAATTCAAAAGAATGTGAGTAAAGAAAAAAGATGTTAAGGTTGAATGTCCAACCAGACAATGAATTTTGATTGCCATTCGAACTAGAAAAAGGTGATCTGCTAATCAAAAAAGATACCCGTGCCCATAGGCAATGGTAGTAGTTGCAGGAATTTTGTCACAAAGCTAAACTGAGGTTATCATCCAGAAACTATAAAATTCATAGATTTTGAATTCATTAAGGGCAATAACTATGGAACGCAACATCTGATCACGGTCAAATTCCTTTTCCACCTGTATTTTATAAATAGTACCGGTAACCTTGTCCCGCAATATTAAAATTTTCTCTTAAAGCAAACTCAAGTTATCATCCGGAAACCATAAAATTTACAGATTTTGTCTAAATCAAGGGCAACAACACTGGAACGCAAAATCTGATCATAGTTAAAATCGAACTTGACCTGTATTTTATGAATAGAAACATAATCTCAAAATATTAAAACTTTCCTTCAAAGCAAACCCAAGTTATATTCCGGAAACCATAAAATTTACAGATTTTGCCTAGATCAAGGTCAATAACTCTTAAACGCAAAATCCGACCACGATCAAAATCGAACTTGAACTTTATTTTATTAATAGAAACATTTATCCAAAATATTAAAACTTTCTGTCAAAGCAAACTCAAGTTATCATCCGGAAAATAAAATGTGACAGACGGACGGACGGGAAGACGAAAAGATGGACGGACGGACATACGGACAAGAGGAATCCTATATACACCTACCTTTTAAGGCGGCGGTATAGAAAGGGAGAAATAGGTAAAGAGCGATATTTACCCTTCTATGCGGCCTCAAGAGGCTGCTCCTTTTTCCGAAGATTATTGAATCGTTACGTTTCTCCACAGTTCGCTAACTACACTCTGTGATCAGGCTTTCCGTATTATGACCTGACTAATCTGCAAAGACAGAGCATTCCCCTATGCAGCATATGGGGACGCGCCCGGCAGCTTTGTAGACGAAGCCCCTGAAAACATATTCGGGTCCCATCATATATATAAGGGTGGAAACACCTGGGATGAGTGCATGTTACCACCAGTTGTTTGTAGCTGGTATGATTTAGCGATTGTATGCTACAAATATCAAAACGATGGTATTCATAGTAGTCCAAATATTACAGAGAGCCTACAGCGAAGGTATCAGACAACTGCAGCAGAATACAAAAGAAACAAAGGAGTTGTATTTACAAACAATCGAAGTCCAAAGACATGGCCAAAACGAGACTGTTGGAAAACTATATAACACAGAAATAAAAACAACATTCACAACCAAGGCAGTCGCATGAAACCGAGAGTGACATCAGGTGCTCCAGAACGGTAGTCTGTCTTGTTTTGTTGACAGCATATCAAATCATCAATATATGATATTAAATACTTTATGTGTGTGGTTTTATTAGGAATACAGTGTATATGTTTGCTACTGAGATTGATATAGAACATTTTTGTAGAACGATTGAAAGATTTATCAGTAATTTGGCTCAATGTTGAAGTTCAAGGTTTCTTCTTCTATAGGTAATAAAGATGAAGAGTTATATTAAAATATAGGTGATTATCTAGTTAAATAATATGACAAAACATTTACGAAATATGACTATTTGTTGCCACTTTTTTTATTACTCTGATAGGACAATGAGCTACAATGATCTGGAAAGCCTTAAACTTGGATTATTTGATTCATTATCTAAAGTATACTCGCTGTAAGTATTGAAGTATTACGTATATTACTTATTGGACATATGTACTAAAACAAAATACCGAAGCTACTGTAAATTTTATTTCTGCAAATGGTCATTTCGACAATTAATGCCTTCCAGTGCAGATCAAATCAAATCATTTGAGAGACCACAATCTGAACTATATATAAATGCTGACAGAGAACAAATAACCTTTAAGGTCTAAATTAAATGCGAAAATATACAAAGGACAAAATTTCGTAGTTTTATACAATTTTTTCTAAAATCTAGATATTGCAGTTTCCATCTAAAATCGGTTTTCAGGCTGGCACCGAAGTACTGTTTAATCTGTTGGTGAATACCCTATGGGTTTTATTGAAGTTCAATAAAACAATTCCAAGTAGAATTGGGCAAATTAATGATAGAATCGTTGTATCCGGTATATCACAAGAGCAGAAACGAAACGACTGCGTTACAATAAATCACACCTCTATGGAAATTGTTCTCTTCAAATTTCTTCAATTTTCTTAATTCAACTTATTCACACACTAGCTGAAGGTGTACAGCTAAATGTTAATGTAAACTGACAGGCGTTTGACAATTTGGGTAATGATGGCATCCCCTTTTATCCC
>MJUU01048171.1:0-24936 GCA_002080025.1 Modiolus philippinarum | reverse complement strand
ATGAATTACAATTGTTTTAAGACTAGATAAACTGGAACTTTTATATATAGTTTATTTTGATTAATTCCCTAATATATATTGCAATTACTTTGCATAATCCAATGGTTAAAGTACAAATTATTATGAAAATAACTGACCCTTTAAACTTCATATTTCGATTTCTTTAATGATAATTTAAAATTAGAATAAATCCAAAATTAAGAAAGAAATTTTAAATTGTTAAATGTAAAATTTATAAAGAATTTAAAAAAGTTTTAATTCTAAATAAATCGGAATTAATACTGATGATTTATTTTGATTAATTCTCTAATATACATTGCAGTTTCTATGCGTAATCCTTATGTTAAACTACACATTTTTTGCTAATATAATGGAATTTTTAAATTTCAGATTTTGATATCTTTAATGATAATTTATGATAAAAATAAATTCAAAGTTTAGTTATAAATTTAAATGTAGAAAATGTAAAAAAAATAAAAGAATTAAGACAGATTTAAAACTGAATAAACTAAAACTAGAAAGTATAATTTATTTTAATTAATTTTCTAATATATATTGGAATTAACTATGCAAAATAATGATTCTAAACTATACAATATTTGCTAAAAACATCGATTCTTTGAATTTCAGATTTCGACATGTTTAATGACAATTAATTGTTATTTGCTGAAATAATTGACATCTAAAATTTCAAATTTATGTATGCATTTTTTATAATAATTTAAAGCAAAAATAAATTTTAAAATTTCGACAAAAATTAAATATACATAAACATAAAATTTCTAAAGGAAAAAAAAACAAAAGTTTTAAGAGTGAATAAACTTTTCCCAGTACTTATGACTTAAATTGATTAATTTTCTAATATATTCTAACTATTTTGATTTACCATATATTAACTTGATATTAAAATGCACCTGTTTTTGAAAAAAAAAATCTGAAAAATCAAATTTTAGCGATTAAGAATTCAATATTTTATTAAAGTGTCACCACTGGTAACAACATGGAATAAATATATAAGTTGTCGAAATGCGCATATGCAGAATCAAAATTCACAGTAACTTCGGTATTCAGTTATACATACATCGAAAAGACTACTTATACACAAATAAAACTTATTCAAGTGATATTTTGTAAATAGAATTATGATAGACTACATAATTGTAGATAAAGATTTTACATAACATTAAAAAGCCATTCTTATTATTATTAAGAATCTAAAAAAAATGTATTCCTTCTTCTTAAATTTCTAAAGCAGGTTTTGGCAATATTATAAAAAAACAGTCTTCTGATTTAAAAAGATAAATACATTTTTCCTCAAGAGTAAATGAATAAATAAAAAAAACACCTTTATATCAAAATACCAAATGTAAGCAACAATTAAAGTTGCAGTGTTACAAAAGATAATCTCCATTCAACCTCTCATTTTCTTACAGATTTAAAAAGAATAATTCAAATATTTTTCTTTATGTTACATCTTTGTAACATATATTATTTTTTCAATACTAAATACCAATTTTCCAGCTAACAATAATCGCAAACTTCAGTCGGAAAATAAAACATTAAATATCTTCTTTTGTTGATAATAATTTGATAGTATGTTGTAATGATGATTGTCAATAATTTCCACTTTTTGGTTCTTGGGGTCCTTATTTAGTTTAATTTGTGAAATAGAAAACTTTAGTCCTAGAAGCATCAAGGTCAACTAACCCCACTTAGGGTACGTTACTGGATAAACGACCATTTATTATCATGATAAAATTGAGAAAATCTGTAGATAGCATTCAGTAACATCCAAATATGAAAAAAATATGGTGTCATTGAGTTCCTTTGTGCAACACTCGCTAATCTAGCGCAGATTGAATAGACATAAAACGTTGATTTTTATCAATAGTATATAAATGTTTTGTGAGTGTTCCTGTAAGCCTATGTCCATAACATTACCTTAGCAAAATGTCAGGGTACATGAATACCCTGGGGTGTTGTTCTCGGAAGTATCCTAAGATTCGTCGTAAGACATATCTTATGACCAAGCTTAGGGTGGACTTAGGATCATCTTATGACACAGTGCTTACGTCATTCTAAAGTTGTGTCTCGAAGCTATCTCAGACGTATCTTATGTTAGGACGACATAAACATAGCTTGAGTGAAATATTTTAATTTTCTATATCAAGTTATTACAAAATTTTAATCACAGACAAAACATTTTATTAAATTGCGTACCTATTTTTTGTACTAACGTCTATATAATGGAGTGCATGATTTCAAGTCTTAATGTAAAATATTATCGAAAAGGCATATTATATTAGCAGTGTAACAACCCGGTTTGTAATAAAAAAGCACTTTGTAATAAAAAAAATTAAATCTTTCAAATATTTTTTCTTTTTAATACAAGGTATATAATTTAGCACCACTGAACATGAATACATGCAAAACTTTCCATTTATCATGGGATTTTGGTTATTTTGTTATCAGAGAATTTTATTGCAAAGTGGGTTGAGTGATCCAACCCACTTTGTAATAAACAAACACAGTGTAATAACCCACTTTGTAATAAAAATAAAAACCGTAGTCACATATCATGTACTTAAATTATATAATTTGGCATTACTGATTTTTAAAAATGGATAACAGGAAACACCTACAATGGCTGAAAATTATAATTACATGCAACAAGAACAAACGTAGATAGCGATAGGAACTCCGGACAGCCGGACTTGGTACCGGCACTAGCAAAGCCAGCGGTAGGGTTAAACCTGTTTATGGGTACCCAAACCTCCCCTTTTATCTGTCCCGCTTTTCTATAGTATAAAACATACGAATAAAACCCAATACAGGTAGACCACTAAACCATGACCACAATCTTGAAAGAAGAGAAAAAGACAATACGTAATTTAGAAAGATGGATCAAGGGGTGCTCGCCGCTAAACTGCCGGCTAGCTCAAGGAGCATGGTTTGCTGGTAGAACACTGTCGCATTACGGAAGAAAAATGAAACTCAAAACTTCCCGAAGGATTTGGTCACGAATCATCATAAATTTCAGTAGACATCGGCAGTATCAGTGAGAGGGCAGTGTGTTTGCAAAAATTTCAGGTCACTAGGTCTCAAAGCTTATTTAACGGATGCAAGCAAAATATCTTCCCGATATCCCCTACTACGTAAAGATTGTAATTTACGTCCCAGCTTTTCTGGATTTTTAATCAATTTGTGGCATTTTTTAACAACATTCCGTAAAATTGAGGACTAGAAATGCCCATAGTAATAAACTGTTTACGAGTAACGCCATATTTAGATGTAACATGTTCATATCTATTATAAAACCTCTTAAATGTATTCAACAACTTATGAAATCTGTAACCCTGTTGTAAAAGTTTGGCTGTGATAGTACGGTTACGTTCATTGAAATTATCAAGAGTAGAACAAACTCGTGCGAATCATTACAGTTGGGAAATATCCACCCCGTAGGATGGAGAAGGGGAATGTCGCCATTAAGAAAAGGGAAATTAGCAATAGTGAAATCAAAATCATCCCTTTGATTATATATTTTGGTTTTGATTTTACCAGAGTAAATAATGATAGTCAGATCCACAAAAGGGCAACATTTGGAATCATTGTTAGCTTTATTTGATTTCAGTTGTTGTGGTAATAATGTCTACATAATCCAAAAACTGGGGATTATCAATAGTAAGGATATCGTCAATATACCTGCTGTTATAATTGAAAATAGATATAATTTTATCACTGTTAGGTATGGTTCAGGTTTGAAGTTTTTTTCATGAAATCTCGTTCGTAACAGAAAAGAAAAAGATCTGGAATGAGAGGTGCACAAATTTGTACCCATGGGAATACCTATGACCTGTTGATCAATAGTGTTGCCAAAGCGAACAAAAATATTATCCAGCAAAAGATTGAGTGCATTAATCATATCATCACATGTCCAGGAACGATGATTGTTACAGGTTATATAAGAGAAGAATCCTTGCTTTTTGTTAAAGCAAATGAACTGCAGACCAGAAAATTTAAAAGACCATTTAATAACTCTTAAAACTATTCATTTATCATTGGTATTTGGTTACTTTTTATCAGAGAATTTATTGCAAACTGTGTTGAGTGATCCAACCCACTTCGTAATAATAAACACAATGTAATAACCGACTTTGTAATAAAAATAAAAACCGTAGTTATTATATATCATGTACTTCAATTATATAATTTAGCATTACTGAACATGAATATATGGAAAACTATTCAATTATCATGGGTATTTGGTTATTTTTTTATCAGGGAATTTATTGCAAAGTGGGTTGAGTGATCCAACCCACATTGTAATAAACACACACAATGTAAAAACCCACTTTGTAATAAAAATTCAAACTGTAGTTTATATATATCATGTACTTCAGTTATATAATTTAGCATTACTGAAATGAATATATCCAAAATTATTTATTTATCATTGGTATTTGGTTATTTTTTTTATCAGAAAATTTATTGCAAACTGGGTTGAGTGATCCAACCCACTTTGTAACAAACAAACACAATGTAATAATCCACTTTGTAATAAAAACAAGAGGCTCTCAAGAGCCTGTATCGCTCACCTGGGCCTTGATTAACATAGACATTTTATGTTAAAGAGCCCTTATATATAATTAAACTATAAATCCAATATCCCTTATTAGTTAAAGCAAAGAAGACCTCTGCTAGTTTAACATTGGACCCCATGGGAAACACTAAGTTCCCCGCTGGCTGCCATATTGGATATCGCGCTGACCTGAAAAACACCTTTTTGCAAGGGACCACTCAATGACTATTGCGGCCAAGTTTTGTTCAAATTGGCTCAGTACATTCAGAGGAGATCTTTGAATGTGTTTTCCCATAGGGTCCAATGTTAAAACTATGTTTCCCCCTGGCTGCCATCTTGAATATCGCGCTGACCTGAAAAACATATTTTTTGCAAGGGACTATTGTGGCCAAGTTTGGTTTCAATTTGCCCAGTAGTTTCAGAGGAGAAGGTCTTTGAATGTGTTTTCCCATACTAAGGGTCCAATGTTAAAACTATATCCCCCGCTGGCAGCCATGTTGAATGTAGCGCAATCCTGAAAAACACCTTTTCGTAAGGAACCACACAAAGACTATTGTGGCCAAGTTTGGTATCAACTGGCTCAGTAGTTTCAGAGAAGAAGATATTTGAAAATGTTTTCCCATAGGATCCAATGTTAAAACTATGTTTCCCGCTGGTGGCCATCTTGAATATAGCACTGACCCGAAAAACACCTTTCTTGCAAAGGACCACCTAACGACTATTGTGGCGATGTTTGGTTCCAATTGGCCCAGGAGTTTCAGAAAAGAAGATCTTTGAATGTGTTTTCCCATAGGGTTCAATGTTAAAACTGTGTCCCCCTCTGACGGCCATGTTGATTCTAGCGCAATCCTGAAAAACACCTTTTTTGTATTGACAACCCAAAGACTATTGTGGCCAAGTTTGGTACCAATTGGCTCAGTAGTTTCAGAGAAGAAGATCTTTGAAAATGTTTTCCCATAGGCTCCATTGTTAAAACTATGTTTCCCGCTGGCGGCCATCTTGGAATTCGCGCAGACCTTAATAACACTTTTTTTTTATAAGGGATCACCCAAGGACTATTGTGGCCAAGTTTGGTTCAAATTTGCCCAGTAGTTACAGAGGAGATCTTTGAATGTGTTTTCCCATAGGGTCCAATGTTAAAACTATGTCCCCTGCTGGCGGCCATGTTGAATGTACTGCGATCCTGAAAAACACCTTTTTGTAAGGGACCACCCAAAAACTATTGTGGCCAAGTTTGGTTCCAATTGCCTCAGATGTTTCAAAGAAGAAGATCTTTGAAAATGTTTTCCCATAGGGTCCAATGATAAAACTATGTTTCCCGCTGGTGGCCATCTTGGAAATCACGCGGACCTAAAAAACAGCTTTTTTTAGGGACCATCCAAGGACTATTGTGGCCAAGTTTGGTTCCAATTGGCTCAGTAGTTTCAGAGAAGAAGATCTTTGAAAATGTCTTCCAATAGGGTCCAATGATAAAACTATGTTTCCCGCTAGCAGCCATCTTGGAAATCACGCGAACCTAAAAAACACCTTTTTTGTAAGGGACCACCCAAGGACTATTGTGGCCAAGTTTGGTTCCAATTGGCTCAGTAGTATCAGCGAAGAAGATCTTTGAAAATGTTTTCCCAAAGGGTCCAATGATACAACTATGTTTCCCGCTTGCGGCCATCTTGGAAATCACGCGGACCTAAAAAACACCTTTTTTGTAAGGGACCACCCAAGGACTATTGTGGCCAAGTGTGGTTCCAATTGGCCCAGTAGTTTCAGAGAAAAAGAATTTGAAACGTTGTTTTTCCATAGGGTCCAATGTTAAATTTTGGTCCCAGCTGGCGGCCATCTTGGATGACGTACAGACCTGAGCGACACAATTTTTAAAGGGGACCACCCAAGGACTATTGTGGCCAAGTTTGGTTTCAATTGGCCCAGTGGTTTCAGAGGAGAAGATCTTTGAATAAAAGTTTACGGACGGACGGACGACGGACGGACGACGGACGACGGACGCAAAGTGATGGCAAAAGCTCACCTGGCTATACGACGGACGCAAAGTGATGGCAAAAGCTCACCCTGGCATAGTCAGGTGAGCTAATAAAACCGTAGTTATTATACATCATGTACTTCAATTATATAATTTAGTATTACTGAACATGAATATATGCAAAACTATTCATTTATCATGGGTATTTGGTTATTCTGTTTATCAGAGAATTTATTGCAAACTGGGTTGAGTGATCCAACCCACTTTCTATTAAACAAACACAATGTAATAACCCACTTTGTAACAAAAATAAAAACCGTAGTTATTATATATCACGCACTTCAGTTCTATATTTTAGCATTACAGAACATGAATACATGCAAATCTATTCATTTATAACATGTATCATTGGTATTTGGTTATTTTGTTTATCAGAGATTTTCATTGCAAACTGGGTTGAGTGATCCAACCCACTTTGTAATAAACGAACACAATGTAATAACCCACTTTGAAATAAAAAATTGAAACCGCAGTTTTTATATACATGTATCATGTACTTCATTTATATAATTTAGCATTACTGAACATGAATACATGCAAAACTATTCATTTATCATGTTTCTTTTTTTTTTGGTTATTTTGTTTATCAGAGAATTTTATTGCAAAGTGGGTTGTGTGATCCAACCCACTTTGTAATAAACAAGCACAATGTAGTACCCACTTTGTAATTGAAAATTAAAACCATAGTTTTTATACATCATGTACTTCAATAATATAAATTAGTATTACGGAACATAAATATATGCAAAACTATTCAATTATCATGTGTTTTTGGTTATTTTGTTTATCAGAGAGTTTAATGGTAAACTGGGCTGAGGGAATCTTTGCCAGCTTCCTTACTCAACTTTACAGGACATTGGAAAAGAAAGCACTTCGAACTATGGCTGCAAATACGCTATCAGGAAAGGTGCAAGACTAGTAAAGTCTGTATGGACACCTGCCCAGGAGAAGCTAAAGCCTGTTATCTAGTACATAAATGTTCTCATAATCGCCCTTTCAATATTGCTCATCACCCCTAAATCACTCATAGCTCCATTCGATCGCTAGTTCAATCTCTCATCGCTCCCCAATCTGTAATAGCTCCACTTACTTGAAACCTCAATCAGTCATCGCTGCTTCGGCCGTTCCCCATATTTCCTAACGCTTCTGTCATCGTTCCCTCCTCCTAACATCTAAAATCAAGAGTGTATCACCTTAGTAGCTAAGTATGAATGCTGGTTTTTAGGTTGTCTATCATTTCGGATGCCCCTGGGTATAAAAAAAACCTAGTCTATATAGGTAAGCTTCATCAAGATCACAAGCAACGATTAAATGCACTACATGTAGCAAACTATCAAAGCAAGTCAGTTGATGGAGCACTTGGAGAAGCTGAGGGTCAGTCGAGACCTCGGCAAATTCTTCAGGCCCATGGTGGTAGCCCAAGACAAATCATCTGGCATGCAAATCACCAAGAGTTTACCAAGAGTTTACCACCATCTACAAAACCATCACCTCAGGCACCTTCCTTGCTTTCTCCTAAACGTTTTGTATAATCGCTTCCTATCACACGGAATCCCGGCACCATCCTTGAACCGCGGATCGACGCAGCGCTACCTCTTACTGATCATGACCAATCAATACGATCACAACTTTTGGCTGCGATCAGAAAGTGTTATTTTCATCTGAAATACCCCAGTCACCTTCGACTGTGACGATCTCCAGCTCATTCTTATATTATGCTATGGACGTCCTGGAGGCTTACGGTAACAGCCTGAAGAAGACCCATGTAATCTATCAAAATAACGACGCCATATGCAGAGCTCTAATTCCAACAAGAACTACTAGTGGAAACACATCGTATGTCATATGGATTAGGATGATAAAAAGGGAGCTGGGACTATTTCTCCCTTCAGGCTCGACGAAGCTTACCGAGGGATTAGATTAATATGCCTAGGCATACAAGAGTGAGAAAACTGGTGTTTGCAATGAGATTGTAGCCAACCTCGACGCCCTTCGAAGTTGGAGGTAAATCGAAACCTGCAGATGAAAGAGGCTTCATCGCAACATTCTCTATAAATAAAGATGCAAATCACGAAACAAGGTTTCCGACACAAGTACGTTTTGGGTGAGCGAGGACTTTTTGAAACGATAATGAGTCAACTCGGACGCGTTTCTACATCCACAACTGCCAAGACCTTGGCAAAAAGGCCTTCTTCGCCCCAAGCAATGCGACCATCAAGTGAGTTGATAAAGGTGCAACCAAGGCCGTAGATCACCTGATAAGCAAGATCCCCTCGAAGTCCAGGCTTAAGCTCCCACCGAAAGCATCCTATCGAAGCACAAGGGCAATATTCGTAACCTCATCGCTGGTATTGCAAGCGTGCATACCGAGAGATAATTGACTTAGATTTTAAATCTTCATAAGGACCTACTATTTGACGAAAGAATCCAAGGGTAAGACTACCACGAGTACGAACCCATCACCGGCACCGAGATGAATATCTCGGTACCAAGGTCCGACTCGGAATCGAGACACAGGACCTTTTCGTTCACACGGCTGAGCGCTTTCTCTTATTGAATTTTTGCTTCCTCGTCTCTCTCATCAATAATGCGAAACTCTACCCTTTCAATTTAATCATCTACAAACTATCAGGACAAACAATCGAGCACTTGAATAATCCCTCGGTCACCAGCCCTATCCTGGGTCTCCTCATGTATCCCGGCGATTTCTCAAAAATCTCTATGTCTCAAGCAGATATGAGTCAAATGTGCCTAAGCAACCGCTGCCTTCGAAAATCTGGGACTTGCCGTCGGTAAAGCATACACCATCGCTAAGCCTGCGAGTTAGGAAACTTTATCCTTTACCACCCCTTTAAGCAATATCTTTGGCTTTGCCCAGGAATACGATAAGCTTATATAAGGATTGAAGCATGATCTCTCTCTCTTGTATGCACATCGGACAATGACGCCATCTTTCGAGACAATGACAATATTAAATTGCTGGCTAGTAAGTTCCAGCAAGCTGTCTCGTCCCCCGCCTGTTGATACCGTATACATGCAGTATTTGTTTTCTTTTTTCTCTTTGTTCTATCCCTTGACTTCTTTGCTTCAACAATGGTTCTTACCCCGAAGAAAGAACTACCAACAATTTGGCAACGGTATCAATTTTGACAATTCTGAGCCCCAAAGACATTTATATGGGAGCAAGGCAACCTTCCAGTCAATTTTTACTAAATATGAGGCACATTAAATTTTTCCGTCTTTGATTCAATTGACATCGCAATCATTTTTCGTGACCAAAATATATTCAAAAACTATATATGGCAACCTGGGCATGCCTTCTCTTACAAAAATACTACAAGAAGATTTTTTTCATCAATAGTGATGCTGATTTCGAAAAGAATTACCCCAGCAGCGGAGACTGTTGCACGCGTTCATGTAGCTATGACCCTTGATGACATATATTAACAGGGAACTTTTATCGCAGATAAGGAGGTTGGAAACTTTTTGATGACCGCTATTTTCAATCACAAACGGGTATTGCGTGATTTCCAGATCGACGCCTTTAAAGCCAAACCGCCTGATGGCACCTGCTATTCAACCCTTTCAACTATAGTCCTTCTGGACACGTGGTAACGGGTGATCTAGATATCCTTGGAAACCAAAAATTACGAGATATTTTTTCAAAAGGACCAAAATTCCGTGAACCCCAGCACATCAACTGGAAGTATATCTTCAAAATTATGATAGATGCAGTTGACGACTTTGCCAGAATGTGGACGAAGAAAGAAAAAGAAGATGTGGAGACATTGTCAGACTGGATCAGGTCGATTAAGTCATTAATCATGAATCGTATCCGGCGCTTGAAAACATCTATGAAAACTAGAACGCCCAGTATATTTGATGATCCTCTTGTTGCTAAAACATTGACAATCTCCAGGAAAAATACGTCATAGTACCTGCAGATTAAGCTTCTAACAATATTGTGTTTGTATGCAAGAAACACTATTTAGACTGTCTTGTTAAAGATATGGGTATTGACACTTCATCTGGCAATCCTACTTATTCCCCGACTACATTATCAAGGGACTAGATAATCACAAATCACACTTCGGTGTTAGCATCATTTGGTATCAAAGTTGATGAGAATAACAGTTATCTCCCTTATATTCACTGTTTGCCTAAGCTTCACAAGAATCCCTACAAACAGAGATTCATTGCAGGATCTGCCAGATGCACCACTAAGCCCCTATCCAAACTCCTTACAACTTTACTGACTGCAGTTAGAGATCTAAAAAACTACTGCGAAAAAGCCTATTCCACGAGCGCCGTGAATCAGATGTGGATTCTTAAAAATTACAAAGATCTCCTTGAACAGCTATCCTCAAATAGTCTCGCATACTGCAATAGCATTCAAACTTTTGATTTTTCTACCCTTTATACAACTCTTCCCATAATAAACTTAAACAGTAATTTCCGACCTGATACATCAATGTTTCTGTACCAAAAACGGAGAACGCAGGTATTCCTATCTGGTATAAAAAAGACAAAACATATTTTGTTAAGAACCACACTGAGTCAAACAAGAAAGACAGTGAAAATGGCGTGATTAAGATGCTTGAATGTTTGATCGACAATATTTTTGTTGAATGTGGAGGCCGTGTTTTTCAACAGACAATAGGCATTCCTATGGGAACAAATTGTGCGCCACTTTTAGCTGACCTTTTCATTTTTTCGTATGAAGCAAATTTTTAAAAGGGCTGATACAACAGAAACAAAAGCAACTAGCCCAGACTTTTAATTTCAGCTTCAGATATATAGACGATTTACTTTCTCTTAATAACCCAAGATTTAAAGAATATTTACATCAAATCTACCCTAGTGAACTTGAAATTAAAGAGACAATCGATACACCCGATTCTGCTTCATACCTTGACCATTTGTTATACATTGACGAATATGGACGTCTGAAATCTAGATTATATGAAAAACGTGATGATTTTTACTTTCCAATTGTGAACTTTCCCTTTCTCTGCAGCAATATACCTACATCCCCAGCATATGGAGTATATATTTCACAATTAATTCGTTACTTTAGAGCATGCAGTACATACAGTGACTTTGTGGAAAGAGCAAAAGCACTGTAACAAAAACTGTTGAGTCAGGGATATGTTCAGACGTTGTTACTTTCGTCTCTTCAGAAATTCTACGGCCGTCACAACGACATCATAGATAGAAATGAAATGTCAGTGTCACAAATAAAAACTGACATTTTCAGCTAGCTTCACGTCTTCCCGGATTTGACATTACCGGTTTTGACTTTAACCTGGATTGACCCACTGACAGTGTAACGTGTTTTATATACAGAACATGAAATGCTTACCCTACCGGAGCACCTGATGTCACTCTTGTTTATTGAGAGTTCACACTGTTAGTGCTTTAGTTTTTTGTTTGTATATGTAATGTTCGTGTGTTTTGTGGCATGTGGTGTTTTTGGTCTTCCGTCTTCTGTTGTTCTTGCTTTTGCCTTGTCTCTGGACTTTGATTTGTGTAATCTTGTGCTTTGTTCCTTCGGTATTCTACTGCCGTTGTTTAGAAAGGGTCCTAAATATTGCCAAGCTTCGAAAATAAACTGGCAAGCATGTTTTGATATTATTAAGGACACAGTTATCAATTATTGTGTAAAATGTGAGTTTTATCTCCAAGGCCCCATAGGGTCCATGATAAAGTCCCCCAAACTCCCCTCCGAAATTATCGATCGCCTTAATTGATCGATTTTCAGTTTTTTAGAGAACTAGTTCTGTTTCCAAAAACTGTTATCCTGTTTACCTGTATACAGACGAGGATCGGTCTATTTTAACCTGTCCCTTAAACGTATTTTTAGTAAGGTCTAACGAATAAAGCTCAACCCCTTCCTAGTTATATCTCCCATTATGTATAATGTCTTCAGCCCCGTCTTCTAGATACTTGAACGTAGACCACCGCAAAGGTAGTGTGGCGGTGTTAAAGTGGTGGGACGCTGGAAGGTATTTAGTCATCTATTAAACCTATAATCCCTAACGTACTCCTTCGTGACCCTAACTTACCCACCTAGTTTTACCTAAAACCTAACCCTAACCCAGGTCTTTATTTTTAACTCATTATCGAAACTCATTATCTTCATTTTTGTTTTGTATTGTTCCATTACTCCGGAAGCTATTTAAGGGCGTTCGAGTGTGAGAAATTTTGTAACTAGAATTTAAATGCCGTCCTTTTGTTTTGAAGAACTTTGCTAGTTAAACAACATGAGCAAAAAATTTTGAAAATCCATGTAAGAATTTTTGAGATATAAGGCGTCAAAATTTTGGCGGGAAACAGTTCTCTTTAGAGTTTCCTTCATTTTCAGTCAGCTGTTTATATGTTTTAAAATATTTGAAAATATAATTTGAAGTTAATGAAAATTTATACGTTGTCTATTTTATGCATTTTAAAGTGATATATGACAGAGAAAATATTATCTATGTGCAAAACAATTAAACCCTGTTTGAATGGATAGAATCCAAGGATATCGAATGCTTCTGCAGGGTGTCAAGTGGTCCTATATTCCTATATTTTTCCTATGTTTGAGAGTTTTGCTATTTTTCCTATTTTTACTAATTTTTCCTATATTTTGACGACATGTTCTATATTTTCAGAATTTTTTAGTACAAAAGATATAAATATAGTGATTTTCATGTGTCAAATGTGTTAATTTTTGATATAAGAACTTTGATGGTACTTATGTATGGTCCATGGTATTCAGCTAACCTAATACAGCAACATGCTTACAGTATTCATGGAATTTTATAACATAATTTTACCTTTTTAGCAGTATAATCACTACTAACAATACATGCATTAACCTTATTTACCTGAACATCATAATGTTGTCTGTCAGATGGATATGAATTTGAATCATTTTTTAAAATATTCCTTTATCCTAGAACACTTTGAACCACCTGTCATATTGTTTTTGTTGTATTTTGTCTTTTTTTTCAACGTGTCATAGAAAAAAATTATAGTTTTTTTTTTCTACTTTTTGATGGAAAGGAAATAAGACTGAAAATACATTTGATAATTAATTGAAATCAGATGAACAATACAAATTTTAGTAAACCGCATGTTTGCAATTTTTTTCCCGTTTGAGCACGCGAGCGGTGAAATGAGTAGCGTGAGCAGCGAAACAGTGAATTTGTCGCTTTCCCCACCACACAGTAGCAGCAGCAGCAATATTGCCGAGATGATCACACGAGCAGTGAAATGAGCAGCGTGAGCAGCGAAATGAACACTTGATCATACCCTTAAACAGCGAAGTTATTGCATTTTCAACCACAAGATACAAGGCAATTTTCAACACCACTACTTAACGCTGATAAGTACTCGAGCAGGTGAGCATACCCTTATAAAACGAAATTACGACTTTTACTACCACACAACAGCAGCGGCAGCAGCAGCAGCAGCAACATTTCTTTGCTGCACAGGCGGGCAGCAAGAATGAGCAGTGCAATGATAAGGTTAATATACCTTTAAACAGCGAAATAACCTTAGAACAGCGGCTGCAGCAGCAGCAGCAGCAATTTTCCTGCGATGGGCACGCGAGCAGCAGTGAAATGAACTCGTGAACAACAACATTCAAATGACTGTATTTAAGGCCTTATTCTGTAAAATATCGACATTCATACTTCGAATCCAGAGGAGAAAAACGTCGATAATGTATCATGTCGATATTTGTGAATACAGGACCGATCGTCACTTAGATATCGTTTGCCATAAAAATTAGAAACACGATATGGGAGATACCTCAACAATCGAATTGGAGACAGAGTCCAGCGTATCAGACGAAAGCAATCACTCTTACGAATCTGCATATAGCAACGGAGAAAGTAACGACTCCAATACGTCAGAAGAGTTCACAGAAGAAAGCACTGGCGATGAAGATGATCAACAGTCTCCATGTAGGCTGATCGTGAATCAAACATTTGACAAACTCGAACCAGAATACACCAAGGAAGTAGAAGAGTTGATGGAAGAAGGACACGACTTTAAACGGCTCGTTTAGCCACATATGATGACATGAATAAACTTTTTAGACACTTTATGTGAAAACAATACCTGGAAACGTCTTCAAGATTCTATCTCTTACAAGTTCGGAGATAGGGGCACCTAAAAATTATGGAATGTCCAAAAATACGATTTTGTCTAGGAACAGAAATCAATACCTTGGAACGGTGTTCTGAATGCAGCATTTCAACAAAGATCCAATTCACAAAAAGATTAGAGATACGACCAAACGTTTAAGACATGGAGAAAACAACGACACCAGGGCATTTTGGCGATATGCAGTGAAGAAAAGCAAACATCTTTTAGATGACGTATTGGTCAGATTCGAACCACCACCAATTGAGGACAGCACCGACTTGATTTAAAAGTCACAGAAGAAAAGGGAGACGGGGTAATGCGGCCTTTCCATAAGGTAGCCAGTCACAAGCCTCTTTGATATATATACTAAAATTCCCTAAATGACCAAATCGTCAAAATTTATGAACCTCTGTTACACCCATACTATGAGAGATAGGGCTTCAAAAATACCACCATTCAACTTAAATGGTCAAAATTACCTCGAATGCATATATAACATCGCTATAGTACTTGACAGGGTTGGGGTCATTACTTCGCAAATGTAATTAATTATATTACCATTACATTAGAAAAATGACCATTACATAACCATTACACATTCCTTTTGGAGATCTTTTGCATAACATGAAACATTTTGAAATGCTGTAGAAATATTTCAAATAGTAACCCTGAAGTGTTGAGGGACAGTTAAAATAACTTAAGTCGATGATTGGACACTCTGAAAGTATACTCAATTTTAAGAAATTTTAAAATTTATATGATATTATAAAATTTTATAGTTTTTAGTCAAGCTTTGTCTGAAAATAAAAATCATGAATATTTCAAACAATGTACATTGTATCTAGTGAAATAATCAGAATACCTTAATTATAATGGGGGATCTTATGTTAAATTTAGTTTATCAATATTAGTGGATATGAAAATCTAGTAAATTTTGGAAATTAAAAAATAAGCATATTTTGAGAAAAAAAGGAAAAAAAAGTAACTATTATTTTTATAAAGATCAATTGAAGAACACAGAAAAAAATATTTGTTCTATTTAAGATAATTCTTTTCACTGTCATTTACATTAATAGTTATTCTATCTATTAAAATGTGAAAACAACTTGATTGAACAGATCAAAGATCATTTGAGTAAAATGAAAATACTTGATAGATCAACAATAACACACATCTTAATGATTGTATAAACATTTTATAAAACACTTATATATCTCTTATTAATTTCTTATAAAAAAACTAATTAAGGGGTAAGAAATGATTGTAGAATGTTAAATGAATTTTATATAAACAAATAAAATGATAAATAAGCTATAAAATTTATATATATGACTAGAAATATGTTTTAAAAATAACAAATGAATGTAAATTAAGGGTGAATATTATATTATTTTCTTAATTATTTGATCATATTCTGAAAAATAATCAATAGATATTTCTTCAATTGACTTTTGAAGAGGTGAATATGTTATTTATTAAAGATGATCAATACACAATAGTTTTCTCATTGAAGATGAAAAATGTAATTAAAAAGTAATACAAAAGTACAAATGTAATTGGCATTACAGCCTTTTTGTGACTTTAATTAATTAAATAACAATTACATGTAATGAAAAATTCTTCATTACACATTACTTAGCATTACAACAAAAATGTAATGCATTACAATTAATTACCATTACATTTTTATTAACCCAACCCTGGTACTTGACTTAGAATTTTTTTTTTATTTTGGGTCATTCCTGAAAGTTTGGACCTTTTTTTGCTATCGTAGGACCCCTACTGTTAGATATAGAGCTTAATTAATGTCACCATTCGCTTTAGAATGACAAAATTACCCCGAAAAGATATATAAACGTTTATAGTACTGGACTCAGAAAAATCGTATTTTTGGCGATTACCCAATTTGCCCTTATCACCGAACTTGTAAGAAAATCGTTTCCAGGCATTGTTGTCTCATATAGTGTCTAAAAAGAATTTCGCTGTTCGCTTGCCCATTTTACCACTCGTGTGCTTGTTTCGCTGTTCGCGTGCTCATTTTACTACTCATGTGCTCGTTTCGCTGTTCGCGTGCTCATCTCGGGAAAATTGCTGCTGTTGCAACAGCTTCTGTGCGGTGGTAATTTCGCTGTTTAAGGGTATATTTACCTTATCCTTGCGCTGCCCATTCTCGCTGCTCGCATGCTCAACATCCGAATTTTGCTGCTGCTGCTGTTCTGTATTAGTAAAAATTGTAATTTCGTTATGTCATGGTATGCTCCCCTGATTATTTCGCTGCTCGTTTTCACTGCTCGGCATTCATCTCGGGAATTCAGCGGTTAGTTGTGGCGGTGACATGTGCCCTGTATCTTGTGATGGAAAATGCGACAACTTCGCTTTTTAAGGTATGCTCAAGTGCTCATTTCGCTGCTCACGCTGCTCATTTCACTACTCGTGTGCTCATCTAGGGAATATTTTTGCTGTTGCTACTGCTGTGGTGAAAAAAGCGACAAATTCGCTGTTAAGAGGTATGCCAACATGCTAAATTCGCTGCTCACGCTGCTCATTTTCACTGCTTGCGTGCTCATCTCGGGAATTCAGAGGGAGAGGAGAATTGGGCCTTAAAAGAAGATGAGGATGAAAGAGAAGACATCACAAGAGTTTTTATTTATCATTTTTTTGTTTTGTTTTGTTTTTTACCTTTTTAAATGAACCTCTTAGCCACATTCCCAAACTGCTTCATGCCGGAGGAAATAAAATATATATCTGTTATTTAGTTGTGTAATAATTGCGTAATTAAAAGAGAAGCATATAGATACAGAAAACAAAGGGAGATAACTCAAACAACAAAAGCGCGGAATATCAAGCATAGGAAATACAAATAAAGAGCTTCCGGAGTAATGGAACAATACAAAAACAAAAATGAAGATAATGAGATAATTAAACATAAAAGCCTGGGTAAAGGTTAGGTTTTAGGTATAATTAGGTTGGTACGTTTGGGTCACGAAGGGGGTACGTTAAGGATTATAGGTTAAATAGATGACTAAATATCTCTCCCAGCGTCCCACCACTTTCACACCGCTACATTTCCTTTGCGATTTCTACCTTGAATATGCTGGAACATATGTAGAAGACATTATACAAAATAGGAGAGATAACAGGAAAAGGGTTGGGCTTAAAGCGTTAGACCTTAAAGATGTATTATGGACAGGTTAAAATATCCTGATCTATGTCTGTTTACAGGTAAACGGAATGACAGTTATTGCAAACAGAACTAGCTCTCAAAAAACTTATAATCGATCAATTAAGTTGATCGATAATTTCGAAGGGGAGTTTGAGGGACTTTAATATAGACCCGTTTGGGCCTTGGAGATGAGACTGAATGTAACTACTTTGTACTTTTATCTTTGAACATATTGAGTTCATTTTTTTGTCTGCACTTGCTCGTTTACACCATTTTACACAATTATTGATAACTGTGTCCTTGATAATATCAAAACATGCTTGCCAGTTTATTTCGAAGGTTGGCAATATTTAGGACCCATTCTAAAAAGATTTTCAACATCTTTATCTGCTTTGAAGTTTCCTGCTAATATATGTCCGCAAGGGTCATAGCTATAGTCCATGGGCAGGAATAACCCCTCGTGCATCCCCCCACTTCCCAACCCCACCCATTTTTTTTTAAGTCCGCATACATCCCTCCTCAAAATAAAACATGTTAACACGAGCATAACCTGCACGCACTGGTGGAATAGGGCCCATTTTTAGACCCACCTACCGAAATTTAGGAAAATTTCGTTTATCGTTCAAGTTTTTCTTTCAGTTGCTTCAAAATGTTGACCAAATGCTTTCAAGTTATAAAAACGATGCATCAAATTTTTGCTTATTGTATAAGCTTTACAAATAACCCAAATTTCTACAATTTCTATGCCAAATACCCTTTCATAGCGTCTTTAAACGTACCCCTACCCCTATGAAATATTGAGGAAAATTTAGATATTTTCATTGAAATTGCGTAAGTTTGATGGTCTAAAGAACCCGAAGTGCATCTCGATTCCCAATTCTGAACATTGTTTTTAGTTTTTCAATCTATTCTCTTGAATATAAAACATGATAACATAATGTTTACATATTCTTAATGACCAAAGTTTTATTTTCAAATAGACCAAATAAATGGATCTTTGAATATATCCGATTTTGACTAAGTTTTTGCATTCTTTTGCCCAATATTACTTTTTAGTAAACAAATATCATTTAAAGTAGCTATCAAATGAAAGCTTATTATATGGGCTTTACAACTTTTACAAATAATGGCCATTCTTATGTAATATAAACATCATACATTAATAAAACGTACCCCTACCCCAACAAATTTACTGTAAAATTGTCAATTTTTTGTCTATGTAGGCATAGAATTAACCAGAACAAGCAAAATGTGTGTTGTTTATGACAATGTTTCATAAATTATACTATGATTTCGTATTTTAACAGCCATTTGTTGACTTAAACTCAGTATTTTGCCTATAATTGATGAAAAATGGGAATTTTCAACATTTCAGATTTGCCCAAATTTCACTGTTAAATCGTTATATATACCAAATCTGTAGGATATATCTGCAAATATGCCAATTAATTGTTCTAAGCGATACATTAGTTGTCTGAAAACATTGTTAAGAAAAACAAGAAGTGTTTGATGTGACTCAAAATACCGAAAATCTTACCCCTACCCCAACAAATTTTCCTTAAAATTGTCAATTTTTTGTCTATGTTCGCAACAAATTAACCCAAACACGCAAAATGTGTGTTGAATATGACAATGTTGCATGAATTACATCACGATTTGGTAATTTAACAGCCATTTGTTGACTTAGACTTAATATTGTGCCCGAAATTGATGAAAAATGGGATTTTTCTATATTTCAGATTTGGCCAAAGTTCACTGTTAACCCGTTATATATGACAAATCTGGATGATATATCTGCAGATATGGCAATTAATTTTTGTTAGCAATACATGAGATGTCTTAAGGTAGTTCGATCCTAATAAAAATTTCAGACAGAATTTTTTTCTTTTAAGATATTTTGTAGGTCTTAACCTATATATTCAAAAAATAATATAAAAATGATATGTCACCGATCATCTTTTCTTGTTATCTGGCTTTAAAAATCAGGCCAAATTCAGTATTTGTCAGCAATATTTACAAAGAATATATAGGGAACTGTGATAACATGCTTATTGTTTATCTTTGATATAAAATAAATATCAGATAGATTTTTTTTATTTTTTGATATTTCAGAGATATACACTTAAGCTATCTGTTACGCTGAAAAAATCTATATGTCACCGTTCGATTAAGAGAGATATTTTATATAGTTTACGAAATAGACAATATTTACGGGAAAAGGGAGCTAATTCGCGGGAAAGTGTATACCAATCTATTATGACGTCACAGTGAATAGGCCAATACAGGAATATTCCGGTTTGAAAATCAAGTCAATTCCGCATCCGACTCGTGTTTCGCAAATGCGCCAATCGAATGCGCCGTGTATTAGTTTCGAACTACCTTAAAACAGTGTTTAGAATATAAAGGGGTGTTTAATGTGACTCTGAATACAGAGAATCTTACCCCTACCCCAACAAATTTTCCCTTAAATTGTCATTTTTTTGTTAAAGTTCGCATAAAAATAACTACAACACGCTAAATGTGTGTTATATATGACAATGTTGCATGAATTACATCATGATTCGGTATTTTAACAGCCATTTGTTGACTCAAACTCAATATTTGGCCCAAACTGATGAAAAATGGGATTTTTCAACATTTCAGATTTCTCCGAAGTTCATTGTTAAATCGTAATATATGTTTAATCCGGAGGATTCATCTGCATCTATGCCATTTAATTGTTCTAAGCGATACATCACTTGCCTTAAAACACTGTTTAGAAAAACAAAGATTGTTTAATGTGACTATAAATACCGAAAACCCTACCCCTACCCCAACAAATTTTCTCTATGATAGTCATTTTTTTTTACTATATTCGCATAAAAATAACCAAAACACACAAAATCTGCATTGAATATAACTATGTGCATAATTTATATCAATATTTTTTATTTTAAGCCCCACTTGTCAGCCTAAACTCAATATTTTGTACAGAACTGATGAAAAATGGGAATTTTCAGCATTTCAGATTTGTCCAAAATTCACTTTTAATTGGTTATATGTGGCAAATCTGGAAGATTTATATGCAGATATGCCAATTCAATGTTCTAACCGATATATCAGTTATCTAAAAAACAACGGCAGTAGAATACCGAAGGAACAAGGGAAGCGATGACTACAAAAATCGAAGTCCAAAGACATGGCAGAAACGGTAACAGATAAAAACAAAGACAAAACAAGGACGTGAGACAGCTACAATGCACGGAAATAAAAAGATAACATTAAGAACTAAGGCACTCATAGTGTGAACTCCCATGAAAACCGGGAGTGACATCAGGTGCTCCGGAAGGGTAAGCATGTCCTGCTCCGCTAGCGGCACCCGTCACACTATCAGTGAGTCAATCCGGGGTTGAGTCAAATCCGGTTATGTCAAATCCGTGAAGACGTGAAATTTAGCTGAAAATGTCCGTTTTCATTTGGGACACAGACACGTCATATCTGTCAATGATGTCATGGTGACGGCCATAGAATTTCTGAAGGGATGAAAGTAACAAAGGCTGAACAAATCCCTGACTAAGCAGCTTTTGGGACAGTGTTTTTGCTCTAACTAAAAAGTCACTGTATAAACTGCATGCCCGACAGTAACGAATCAACTGTGAAATGTACACTCCATAGGCTGGAGAGGCAGGTATATTGCTGCTCAGAAAGGGAAAGTTCACAATTGGGAAGTTAAAATCATCACGTTTGTCATACAGCTTAGATTTCAAACGTCCCTTTTCGTCAATGTAAATTAAAAGATCTAAATACGAAGCTGAAGTAGGTGTATCGGTAGTCTCTTTAATTTCAAGCTCATTTGGATAGATCTGGTGTTAATATTCCTTGAATTTTGGATTTTTAAGAGAAAGTACATCGTCTATGTAGCGGAAGCTGAAATTGAAGGACTGGGCTAAATGTTTTTGTTTTTTCTGTGTAAGCCCTTGTAAAAACTTCGCCTCATATGAAAAAAGGAAGAGATCAGCTAAAAGTGGCGCGCAGTTAGTTCCCATGGGAATCCCGATTGTCTGTTGAAAAACACGGCCTCCAAATTCGACAAAAATATTATCTATTAAAAACAATGTTTAGAAGAACAAGGAGTATTCAATGTGACTCTTAATACCGAAAATTTTACCCATACCCCAGGAAAATGATGTTTAAAAATCCCCAGAATATATATGTCTGTACATTTATATGAACAAAACATACTAATGTTTTACTTTCTTTTAAAAAATGCATTTAATATATCGCAATATGAAATTTTAACGCCAAAATATGGGTAAAATCGTATATTTTGGGAGCTTTTCGTGAAAAATGGGATTTTTCAGCATTTCGGAATTTTACAAAATTCAAAGTTTAATTGTTGTATAACTGCCCAACCACACACATGACCTTATTTGTGATATATGGGAGTCTCTATGAATTTTTTATTTGAAATGATATGTTATAGGACCTTTATACAATGTTTCAGCTTTTCAAGCAGAATAAAATGAAATCAAGTGTGTTAAATATTTGTGGTAAGGGGTTATATGTTTGTAATTTATGAGACTGTAGTTATTCTAAAAATGCTTAAAAACATATTTTCTTATGGCTTAGATATAATGAAAGGATATCTAATCAACATTTTCAAGTTATATATCAATTTCATGAAGTATTTGCATCTCAAAGTCAAAACAGCAGAAATTCTGAAAAACGGAAAATTCCCATTTTGCATACAATTTCGAGCAGAAGAATCAAAAAGAGACCTCTGAAAAAGTTGAAATCTACTTAAATGATCTTCTGCATGTTAGCTCTAGTGAAATACACACTAGAATTCCAATGAAACATTATTCTTTAATCATTTAGAGCCTAAATATTTCATAATTTCCCTTAATTTTTAGGGGGAGGGGTGCTAAATTTTGACATTTCTGAACCTATAAGACGTCTGAAACTAAAATGTTTGCACACGATTTGTTGCTAACATATCATAAATCATTATTACATCGGCAATTATTAAATATATATTCAGATTTTTACGACCATAAAGTGAGAAAGTCGAAATTGTGAAAAAATCTAAAATTCCGAAAATTACCATTTTTCAAAAATTTTATACCGAAAATCAAAATTTTGTGGACATTAATGGTTGTATTTTCCAACATTTTATCACAACAGATAAGTTAGGCATAAAAACTAGATCAAATGACGAGGGTTGGTTATCTGAAAGGAATTGACAGCCTAAAATAGTCATTTTCGCTATTTTTTGTAGGAGGAGGGGTACATTTTTTGTATCCCCAGATCATTAAAATGGCGTAAAGTGCCCAAACTTGCGTTCATTGTACAGGATATTAAATTAGTTTTAATTTGGTACCAAATTTCACTACATATTACTTATCATTAAATAATTATGGAGCTTAAAAGATGAAACTTAGGTTAAATTTTTTTGAAGAGGGGATATAGGAGGACTGAAAAAGCTAGATGGGAAGTGGGGGGAGGGGTGCACGTAAAGTGATTTCAGCCCATGGCTACTATATGAATGCGTGGAACTGTCTCGACTGCTGGGGTAGTTCTTCTCGAAATTAGCATCACCATTTAAAGAAGAAAAATTGAAAATAAATTGCTTCTAGTAGTCTTTTTGTAAGAGAATGCCATTCTAAACGGGAAGAACTGTTTGAATATCTTGGTTCCGAAAAATGCCTGCAATGTCAATCAAATCAAAGACGGAAAAATTAATGTGGCAAAACTTGACTGGGAGGTTACCTTGTATCCATAGAAATGTCTGAGGGGCTCAGAATTGGCAGAAATGTTGCCGTTTCAAAATTGTTGGTAGTTCACTCTCCGGGATCAGAACCATTGTTGAAGCAAACAAGTCAAGAGAAAGAACGAAGAGAAAAAAGGGGAAAAATGCTGCATGTATACGGCATCACCGAGCAGGGCTAGGGGACGGGGGGTTACGGTTCGGCAAACTAGGACAGCTTGCTAGAACTATCTTGCCAACAATTTGATATTGTCTCGAAAGATGGCGAAATTGTCCGATGTGCATACAAGAGAGAGCTCATGCTTCAATCCTATATAAGCTTATCATGTTCAAGGGCAAAGCCAAAGATATTGCTTAAAGGTATGGTAAGGGATAAAGGTTCCTTACTCGCAGGTTTCGCGATGATGTAAGCTGTACGGGCGGCAAGTCCCAGAATCTCGAAGGAAGCGGTTGCTAAGGCATATTTGACTCATATCTGGTTGAGACATTGAGATTTTTGGGTAATCGCCCGGATACAAGTGGAGACTCAGGGTAGGGATGGTGTCCTGATAGTTTGTAGCTTATTGAATTGAAAGGGTAGAGTGTCGCATTATTGAACGGATAGATGAGGAGGCGACCATTCGATAAGAAATAGCTCTCAGCCGTGAGGAGGAAAAGGTCCTGCGTCTCGATGCCGAGTCGGATATCGGTACCGGAGATATTCATCTTGGTCCCGGTGATGGGGTTTAATCTTGGTCATACTCCCGGATACATTCGTCAAATAGTAAGTCCTCATGAAGATTTAAAATCTAAGTCATTTATCTATCGGTATGCATGCTATACTGGTCATGAGATACGGATATTGGCCTCGTGCATCGATGGGAGCTTAGGCCTGGACTTCAAGGGGATCTTGCTTATCATGTGATCCACGGAATCGGTTGTACCTACCTCCACGTCCTTGATGGCCGCATTGCTGGAGGCCAAGGTAGCCTTTTCCAAAGGTATTGGCAGCTGTGGATGTAAAACGCGTCCGAGTTGACTTATCATCGTGTCAAAAAGTCCTCGTCCACCCAAGACATACTTGCGTGGGTAACCTTGTTTCGTGATTTGCATCTTTATTTATGGAGAATTTCCGATGCAGTCTCTTGCATCTGCAGGTTTCGATTTACCTCAAACTTCGAAGGGCGTCGAGGAAGGCTACAATCTCATTGCGAACACCAGTTTTTCTCAGTCTTGTATGCCTAGGCATATTAATCTAATCCCTCGGTAAGCTTCGTCGAGCCTGATGAGAGAAATAGTCC